>AYEL01063585.1:0-10251 GCA_000484575.1 Olivierus martensii
ATATATGTATATATATATTTTTTTTTTGCTGTATGTTTAATCAATTATTTCAAATTTACAGTCTTATAATTATTGCGTTTATTTGTGTGATTTTGTCAATTTTTCATCAAGAAATAGGGTTCAAGAACTATGCAGGGAATTTTTGGATTTCATTATTTTAGAGATGCCTTTCAGTTTAGGATCAAAAACATTAGGTGCATATCTGCAAAATAGAAGTTTTGGTATACTATAGAATTTTCTTGTACATACAGTAGAGATATTTCTTCCAGCAATGTTTTTATTAAGTTTATAACCATAAGATTGTATGATTTAAAAATTAGTGATTCCCAATCTTCAAGTATATTTAATCTTTACAGAATTTTATATATGCATGGTTGATTGGAAAAAAATTGGCATAAATGCTATCATATTGCTTGAAATTAATTTTTAATTTCTTTAATTTAGGCACAGTCCATTCAGACAGCACAAAACAAAAGATAAACATGAAATAGATAGAATGACAATGACAATGGTAACAGTCTTTTAAAATTTATTATTAATAATAATTTTTTAATTATTAAGTTTATTTTACTTATTGAATTAAACTGAATTTTATTTTGTAAATATTGATTAAATTTATATATTTGTATGATTATTAGAATGTTGAACTACCAGATTCATTTTCTGTTGAATTGAAAGCATTATTGGAAGGTTTATTACATAGGGATGTGGATAAGAGACTAGGATGCAAAGGAAAAGGGTAAGAAATGATGTATATTTATATTTATCATATAAATAATTATTGCTTAACATTTATAATATATTTTAAATACTTGTACTTTATAATAAATTGGCATACGTAATATATAAAAAAAGAATCCCTGACTTATATACCGTATATACTCATGTAAAAGTTGAGATTTTTTCCCTCAAAAACATTTCTAAAGTGGGGAGTCAGTTTATACATGGGTAAAAAAAAATCAACTTTTTTTTGGTAGAGAAATTGAAATAATAAGTAAAACTATAACTTACAAATGTCTCCCAAAAACCAGGAAGGAAATTTTGTAATGATTCATTTAATATATACAATGTAAAATTTTATCTTACACCAAAGCGATTGAGTGCTTCTCACCGCTGACTCCAACTTTTATCTATATACCAAAAGTGCATTGGGTAGGCAATGCACTTTTGGTATATACGCTGCCCTATACAATGCAATGCGAAAACTCTCAACAATCAATCAAGAATCTTAGCTAGGAATTCATTTAATATATACAATGTAAAATTTTATCTTACACCAAAGCGATTGAGTGCTTCTCACCGCTGACTCCAACTTTTATCTATATACCAAAAGTGCATTGGGTAGGCAATGCAGCGCTGCCCTATACAATGCAATGCGAAAACTCTCAACAATCAATCAAGAATCTTAGCTAGGATTCATATTTGGGTGAAAAAAGTATATTTTTCATTATTATAATTAAAAATGTTTTAATCCATTCCCTAGTAATCGATAAATACCTATTATATTTAACTAAAATTGATTAAAAAGTAACTAAATTAATGTTTAAAATAACAAAAGTAATATTTATTTAAAATCTGTACTGAAAAATAACTGTAATCTATCAAAAAAGTTCATCGTAAACAAAATCAAAACTTTAAAATCTCATGACTAATGGCTAGAAATCTTATTGCATATGACATCATCATTAGAATGATCCACTCATTTTAAAATACAATCATTGATATATATATATATATATATATATATCGATGATCGTATTTTAAAATGATTATCAATCATCGAGATACATATATATATATGAATGATTGATGATGTGAATACAATAATTCAACTCAACTCAAAATACAGTGTACAGGAAAATGAAATTTCCAACAATCTCTTGGAAGTCATGTGACATAGATGTATTATTCTATTGGAATTTTTATTGTGATAATTTATTATGAAATTTTTTATGAAAGAAAACAGTTATTAACTGAAACTGAATAACTGTTTTCTTTCCTAAAAAATTTCATTATTTCACTGATAAATTTTTGAATGCTCTTTGTGGATACAATATGCATTTTGGCTAATTAGCCTTTATCAGTTTTGTCAAGAAAATACAAAGGCAATCCTTTATTGATCTATTGAAGTCTATCTTTTGACTAATTTCAGTTTATTTCTGACTGTAAGACATAAGAAAGTGCAAAGATTAGTGATTTTTAAAATTTGCTATTTCTTATATGAAATGCATGCAGATGGTAAAATAAAATTATATATAAATATAAAGCTAGTATAATTTTTGTAATTATTTAGAAGTGTATTGCTTTTATATAAAATTGCATAAAATGGTTTTCTGTATGTATTAAAATTTTGATACATTCAGAAAACCATCAACAAAATGAATAAATTATAAAAATATAACTGAAAACATTAAAAATTTTCTGAAATGTTTGTGATTTTTCCATTGATTACATAATTGATATCTTATAAATGAGAAATTAGTTATTAAATAAATAATCATGTTAATTAATCTGAAAGTCTCATAAAGGAACTAAAATTTTAATAATAATAATAAAATAATATATATAATTACAGATCTGAAGAGGTAAAAGAACAATCATTCTTTAAAGGTATTGATTGGCAACTAGTATATCTTCAAAAATATCCTCCTCCATTGATACCACCCCGAGGAGAAGTTAATGCTGCAGATGCCTTTGATATTGGTTCATTTGATGAAGAAGATACTAAAGGAATCAAAGTTAGTTTTTACTAAAGCATATATATATATATATATATATTCAATCTTCAATTTTTAAAAGAAAACATTTTAAAAAATATTTATGATCATTTCTCATATTATTAATATTGATTTTAATAAAATTTTAAATGTCATTAGTATACTAAAGTTAAAAAATATTTAAAATCCATTACATTTGTAAAGATATTGTTTTTTAAATATATATTAAGTATCCAAGAGAACACTGAATTCCTAAGATATAATAGAAAATAATTAACTATTTTAGCTATAAAAATAAGCATAATTTTTGAAACTTAAAACAATTGAAAATAAATAACTGTCATTTGTTTTTTAAATAACAAATCTGGACTTTGATTACTTGCTGAATAATTTTCAATACAAGAGGTAATCACAATCATTGTTTCCTTATTGAAAAAGATTTCTGATATGATTACTTTGAACCCTGGCACTGAAATTAATAGTAATTATTTTTGTAATCGAAAACATTTTCCTATTTAAATTTTATCATTAGAAAATAAATAGAAACTTCAAATGAAATTTATATGCAATAAAATCTGAAGAAATTTATTGAAAATGATTCGCTAAAGAATCTGAAACATGCATACAAAATTTTTATTGTAAAAAGTGAAAAATATAAATTACTTATCAATAATTCTTTGAAATAAAATGTATTTAGTAAAAAACATGTGGGACAGTTTTTGAATTTTTATAATATAAAATTTTATTATTATTTTCCCTTAATTTTATTTAGTTAACTGAAGCTGATCAAGAACTGTACAAAAATTTTCCAGTGGTGATATCTGAAAGATGGCAGCAAGAAATAGCAGAAACAGTATTTGAAACAATTAATCAGGAAGCTGATAAAATTGAACAGAAAAAACGTGCCAAAATGAAAATGAAGTTTGAAGATGAAAAAGGTAATAATCATTATTAACTTATAAAACATAATAAAGGCTAATAAGTTTTATTTATGAAATTTCTATTATAATTTGTTTTTATTTCTTTTAACTAGTTAAATAATTGTCATAAATGCTGTTCCACATTTTTATTGATGGTAATTAGCTTATATTTCACATTAGATTTAAAATTCTTAGGAATTAAATTTACTGATATAAATATTGAATCTGTTTACAGTAACTAATTTGTTACTGAAATTTTTTGAATTAATAGGATTTGGCATGATATAAAGTTATTTTTGATAAATATACATACAGTTTAACATTGCTGTAATCATGATGGCATGATCTTATCAGATATGGCTCATGTCTGCTGCCTATTGTCTGTCCTATACTAATAACTTTTGAATAAATTAGCATATTTCCATAAAATTTGTAAATGTGATGTTTTACCATTAATAATTAATTAGGTGCTGTTAATGTCACTATAATAATATATAATTTAATCCTGCAGGATTAAATGATGATAGAATTAAATTAATGATAGGGGTAACATATGGCTTACCTATCAACATCTATTGTAAAAAATATAAATAAAATTCTGATAAAAATCAAATGTAATCTTGCAAGATACAGTAAGACTCTCTCAAGAAAGACACTAATTGGATTCAGTTTATTTGTTAAAATAGGGAAGAGCATCGTAAGAGTGCAGAACTGTTTTCAAATAATTCCTGGAGTCTGTTGTTAATGAACTTTGTCAATAACTCATAATATATATATTTAACAAAGTGTTTTACAAAATATAGCAAGCTGGTCAAGTCATAGAATATGATCTTGATGATACAATGAATCTTATATCTTCAATTCTCTATAAAAATGTTTAAGTTTAAACTTTTGGAGGTTCCCATAATAACTTTGAACTACATGATTGATTTTTATTGAAATTCAATAAGAAGTAATTGTATTAAATTTGAATAATAATAATATTTATAATATTGAAATATTAATAATTAATTATGATTTTATTTTAAATTCTCCAAGGTGTAAGAAATTGCTTTACAAGGCAGCCATTGGCCAAATGTAAATTTTTAATACAGGTACTCCTCACTTAATGACTTGGTTTCATTCTCACGACTCAGTCATAGAACAAATTGGTTGGTAAGCGAAAAACTTGTTCCTATATTAAAATATTGGAAACAAATTTCAAATTAAAAATTTATATCTTAATTATGCACTATTAAAATATCGGAAACAAATTTCAAATTAAAAATTTATATCTTAATTGAACAAAGTACAGTATTTTTCTTCTTTTTTTTTTTTTGGAACTACGAGTGCGGGGAAATTACAAACAAAAGTTGTAAGGTATGAGCAAAAACCAAATATTCCATTAAAAAAAATAGTCTTAAACTACGGACGTAAGTTCGAGCAGTCGTTAAACAGGTAGGTTGTTAAGTGAGGAGTACCTGTATATAGAGCAGTCGTTAAACAGATAGGTCGTTAAGTGAGGAGTATCTGTAAAACAAAAAGCTATTTTCATAGCAAATTGGCTATATGCTAAATCTATTTAAAAATGATGGGAATTCAAAATTTCTAAGGTTTTTACAATAACTATTGAACTATTTGATAAATATTTTGAACATTCAGCAGTGTAAATATACAGGTAGTCTGTGACTTATA
This sequence comes from Olivierus martensii, assembly GCA_000484575.1. Taxonomy (NCBI): domain Eukaryota; kingdom Metazoa; phylum Arthropoda; class Arachnida; order Scorpiones; family Buthidae; genus Olivierus; species Olivierus martensii. Next base: position 5,312 of record AYEL01063585.1, read on the forward strand.
TAGATGGCTTATTCCATGAAACCCTATGTAAATTGAATTTATGAACCATCAGAGCATATGTTATAGAATACTAGTGGATAACAAAGGTAACATTAAAATAGTTTTATTAAAAAATAAGCTCATAAATCACATGATAAAGCAGTTGCTTACCATCTCAACTGTCCAATCAATTTTGAGTTTTTATTTCTTCAGTTTTTTCAGGAAGGGGCCACTCTTTAATCAAAATTAATGTATATAAATTGGAGATTGCCTGTAATTAATGTTTTTAGTAAAGTTCTTAAAAATTTATATTGATGTTCTTGTTTTAATCTTGTTGTATTATAAATTTTATCTCTTAATTATGAAATTCAATAAAGAGTAAGGTTATTTTCAGAATTTTACTTTGTCAATTGATGGGTCTCAAAACTGCATGCTTTGTGTCAAAAAATATCTGAATTTTGGTTAAAAATAGGACATGAATAAAAAGTCAGAAAAATAGTGTATTAATAGTTAGAGATAATCATGAATATATTTCAATAAAAATTTTCATATGGATTATTTATTCAATTGGATTCTTGTCTGGATGATATGGATAAAATCGAATTGCACAATATCAGTTTGTAAAGCCCACAGGACTAACAGATTAAACTGACAGGTATTAAACTGCACCAGTCCTCAGTGTGGGTGAGGACAAGCAATGAGACTGATGTGAATGATGCAGATAGAGACTACAATCAAAATATAACCATAACTTCCTTTATTAGTGAGAGATTTCTACTTACAGATGTATCTTGACAATAGACTGGCAGAGGAAATACCTTATTGAAAGTCTCTTTTAATTAGCTATTCAACTATGAGTCCTTCACAGTTTTGGAGTGGAATCAATTCTTCACTATTTAATGATCAGAGAAGTCCTTTCACTGGTCGGTTGATGAAAAAGAAAAACCGAAGAATGTTTACTATCCAGAATTTCTTGTCAGCTGATATATCGCTGAATTGGATTCTTCTTACTTGATCAGAAATCCAGAAAGGGAATGAATGAATTGCACTGTCTTGCTCCACCTAGTCTGCTCTTCTTGGTTTATCTCCCGGTTCTTGTCCACTTTGGGTGGTGGTCTGCAGCACAGCTTCAAAATAAGTTCTTATATATTAAACATCAGGCAAAAAACTGACTCCTCTTTCATTACTTTTTTGGGGGGAAGACCAGGCATTTGTTTTTGTCTTTTAATTGCTGACTTCTCGTTAAATTCATATAATACTCACATGTAATAATATCTTTCTTGCTATCATGTTATTCTTTGTTTATAATTTCTTTTTAACTTGAGTTGAAAGAAACATGAGTCTACAAGCTGGAAAAAACAATATTATCATATTTCTATTACTACATCACTCTCCCCTTCAAATTTCTCTTTATATTTTTTTAAAGCTGGGGAAGTCACCACATCCAACTCAAATTCCTGTCCCTCACAATCTTCTTCAATTAACTTTGTATTTTTTTAAAGCGGGGGGGAAGTCACCACATCCAACTCAAATTCCTGTCCCTCACAATCTTCTTCAATTAACTTGTCAAAAGCTAATTTTTTCTGATTTGATTTGTTTTGTTTAATTAAAAGAATTAATTTTGCTTTTAATGCATTATTAGGAGAGGCAATTTGCTAATTTCTTAGCCAATCTTATTATCTTTTTTCTTTAGATGTTGCAGTTGTAACTTATAACTTTTGATCACAATGATAAAATATATAGTTTGTGATGATTAATGAATTTGATGGCATATTAGGAAGCAGTTTTTCTCATATCCATTTCTTGAAATTATGGTCATTTTAATCATGTTTTTCCCTAATTTAAAAATCAACTCGATATTTTTTACAAATCCTTTTTTCCCCTCTGCATTAACTAAAATGAATCAAGAACTTTTAGCATAGAGTATTAAGAACTCCAATCTCTCCTAAACTTTTCCAAAATTTAGAAACAGTTTTTGTTGCATGCACATAACTTTCATCTAAATAGACAATATATATATCTTTTCTCAATCTTATTTCTTTTAGAACATGTAAATATTTTTATCTATCAAAATTCTTTAATTGTATTGACATTTTTTAAATTTAAAAACAATTTTTTTTTTTTTAATATTCTTTCTTAAAGCAAAAGTTTGTATTTTCAGTTAGATCTTTATAAATACTTAATAAGGTAGGAATTTACCTTTTTCGCAAATAAAAACCATGAAGTTGTCTTCTAATCATAGTCTTGTCAAAATCATCTAATTCTATTGATTTGTTAGATTCTTTTTTTCTTGTATGACAATCCAAAATTTCCTCCCTCAATCCTCTCAATTCTTCATATAACTTTTGTTTCTCTTTTTTGAACCTCCTAATATAAGATATGACACCAGTTATTGCCTCTGTCCTTTCTATTACTTTTATTGGATCTATTAAAATCTTTTTCTTTCTAATTTCTTTTTCAAAATAATCTGTAACATTAATTTTTCTGATGTTGGGATTTCCAAATTATTCTCTTAGCTATAGTTATATTCTATAAATTATAATATCTGTACTGTATATGAATAACCAACTATATTCTTCATTGTCCAGCATGATATTTCTTGTTTTGAATTAACATAATTAATTAGATTTATGCAAAACTATTCCATCAACTTCATATCTTAAAAAGTTTTCCCTATTTTACTAAATGAATTGACCCAACCAATGTTGTTCTCATTAGAACCAGATTGTATATTTAATTTTGATAATAGACACTAATTGTTAACATTGTAATCAATAATATGTGGCTTATCTATTGTCGATATCTATCAAAGTAATATTATAAGCAGACTGATGTGTTGTCATCATGAAACCTGCTGATTAAATCAATATTAAAAATGGGTACAAAAAACAAATGAATTTCAAATGTTAAATAAATGACACATTTGGAAACAGATGATTTTAGTTCTTTCTGGAACTGCTTGTTTTTAATTCATCTTTCTTAAAAAAGTTAAAACTTAAAACTTTGTTTTTTCAGAATCTGATTGCATTATTCATGGATATATTAAAAAATTGGGTGGACCTTTTGCATCTGCATGGCAAACTCGGTATGGAAAGTTATATCCAAATAGGCTAGAACTTCATACTGAATCCAGTAGCAGTAAACCAGAAGTAAGTATTTTCAATAATATGATATAAATCCTGAAACAAATATTCCTGTTCTATATGGATAATATATGAGTAGCTCAATATATTATATATATATTCTAATTATGCAACAAAAACAAAAAAGGATTTACATTTCTATTGCATCTAATTATCAAAAAATTGCTTAGAAATTAACAAAAAATAACTCATTTTTTTAATGAATGAATATTTAATTTCCAAAACTGTTGTGCCACTTAATGTTACTTTATAAAAATTATGCAGTCTACAAAATTTGATATTTTTATAGGTTTATATTTTTGTATAAGTTTTGTATAATTTTGTATCAAGTTTTGTATAATTTGTGACAAATTTATGAAATGCTCAAATCTTACATGTGTCTTGCTTAATAATAATACAATTTATATCCTAGAAAAATACTTGGCATACATATTATTTCTGTCATCCACTATGTTTATATATAAATATATATATATAAATTATAGAGTTATATATATCTATCTAAGTTACAAATTATATACTGATATATATAAACTTATAAATGTATATCATATTTCTGTTTATTCAATTTCAGTCATTTCTTATATTTCATATATAATTGCTTTTTACACTAAGTATAAGAACTCTATGAATTAATAACAGGTAGAAGAATATCTTTAGTAAATATTTTAATCCACTAGAAATGTATTAAGATAGCCATTCATTAGAATTTTGTAGCTGCATGATTTTTGTATGCACCTACCAAGGTTTTTAATGAATGATATTTTAAGTCAAAGTTACATGCTCACAAAAAGTTATCACTTAATCTTTTCCACTCCACCAATTCAGCTCCTTAGAGACGCGCGCTTCCTCTTGCGCTCCTATAACTCGGCTGCTTAGACAAAATTTAAAGCCTAATAATTTTGTTATTTTTGGTTAGATTGAGAAAAAATGGTTAAAATCTCAAATTCTGTCATATTTTTCATATTTCTATCGTATTATTCAAAAATTTGATTTTACGTTCAATATTTTTTTAAAATTTTTAATTGCCCACTTTAATTCGAACCTAATCTGAATCAGTTAACACATTTGTTATTTTTGCACCCCCCAAAATTCAAGAACAATTTGTCCGACTTCTCAATCATGTTCCACATTTTCTTCAGATTTTATCCTTACTTCTTTTTTACAGATATCTTGATCCAGTAAATTAAAATTTGGGAAAGTAATTTGTAAATAATACGATTTTAGCGCTTTTTCACACATAAAATTCGATAAATTAGTTTTATTTAAAAATTTATAAATTTTAACTTATCAAAGAAACAAAGCGACCTATACCACGCTTGATTTGATCAATGCAGAAGTTGGCGTCCTAGATTGTGGCGGGAAATATTGAATCAGAAGTCAGCGTTCTAGATTCTGGCAGGAAATATCGAACGGTTTTTCGAAATCAGCTAATTGTTTGTTTATATTAGTTATATTTTAAATAATAACACAAAAATTTAAACAATACAGTAATTTTTGTGTTATCTGCAGTTGAAACAAGTAACTAGTAGACCAGGGGTGCATAATTATTGTCAAACAGCATCCATCCAAGGTCAATTGTTGACCTCAGGCTATGGGCTAGTTACATTGTTGACTAAGGGGAGAGCCGTGACAACCATCCCCTTTGTTTGAAAATGCTATTATTATTATTATATTATTATTATTATTATTATTATTATTATTATTATTATTATTATTATTATTATTAATGTGGGCACGGAATATTTCCGGGTCAAAGTGCTATGTCGGACACGAGTCAAGACATAGCTACTTGTGATGTTTAATTGTGAGTTAACT
>AYEL01063586.1:0-19390 GCA_000484575.1 Olivierus martensii
ATTTATTTATTATTATTATTATTATTATTATATTATAACTATTTTTTGAAAAATTAATGACTTAGAATAACAAAATACAGAGAAATAATTCACCATCTGCCATTTTTAAAAGGCACTGAGACAAATCTCAGTAAAAAACGTATAAAAAGCGATAATTTATCAAAAATCAGTGCTAAAGCTGGCATACAGATGGCAGGATGATAGCTACGTATACAAATTATAGCAATATTTATTAAAGTAAATAAATTTTCAACAAAGTCGACATTCTGATACGTACTAATACTTCTTATAAAATAAAAAGTATTTATCACACATTATTTTAATAGGAAGAAAAATGACTAATAAACAATTATTTTAAACATTTGTGTAATAGAATACTGTATTTCATCCACGAGAGGGATAATACGATTGTTTGTTTACACGAGGTCAGGACAAGGTATCGGATTACACTCGCTGGTATCAAATTACAGTCATAAATTGTCTTCGTTAGTTGGAAAAATTTTTTAGAATTATATAGTATTTGGTATTATTAGATGTGGAATATCATCAAGAATGTAAATATATCAACATTTTTTTTATCTGATGCCGAAATCATGAATAATTTGAAAAATTATATATTGTTTACACATGTTAATTACGTGTAATTGCTTTCGTATTTTTTTCTTTTGGTCCTTAATCCAAAATTAAAAAACGATATCAGGACACAGTATATGGACAACAAAATCAATTTTTTCGTGCCAAAAAATTAAAATGCAAAAAAGTTATGGCAAAATATCAAATATTAAATATCATATTTCATATTTCTTGGAGGGTATAAGAATGTTTTTTTTTTTTTAACAAGAGGAGTGGAAAAGGTTAATGATTTTAAATAAGTTTCTTGCTCACTGTAAATCTCATTTATATTTTCATCAGTTTAAGACAAAAATACAATAAACCCTTGCCGAATGCAGGGGTTACATCATTAATACATTGCACATACAGCAAAATCGCATTCTGCAAAGTTAATTTTATATGGTAATAATGTGTCAGGTATAGTTCAAATTAAAAAAGTATGTATAATTTAAACAAACCTAAATATTGGGGAAAATGAACAAATGTTAGTTGAAAGGATTTTTATTACTGCTTAAAAAATAGGTACATGTTACAATTATTTTTTAAAAAAGCTGGTGATTTTTGCTTGGGACAATGACTGATGCAACTCTTTAAAAGTTTTGCAGTAAGGAGCACAGAGTTTTTCAATGCCTCTCATAAAGTGTTCTTATGCTTGATTCATTTATAGCTTGTTCTCTTGCAACTGATAAAACACGTGTGCCATTTTTCAATTTATTTAAAATTTCAGTTTTCTGAGATTATTTTCGGTTCTATTATTTTCGTGAAATTTACTGCTTTTTTACGGTACTTAACTGTAAAAATTGAGGTAACTAAAAGCACTAGTAAGCAGACCAAATATGCAAAAACTTCCAAACAATTTTTTTATTTAGAGTAGCGCTTTCGGCATAATTACCATCATCAGCTCTCACAAAAGTTCAAATGTTCTTTTTACAAACGAGAACATTAAGTTTAAAGGAGTAACGTACAGTTCTATTATTCTAAGAATACAGAGATCAAAATGGTTAAATATTTGAATTGTTCCTTTTCTTCTTTCCTTTTGCACATGCTCTCTGGTTTTAATAACAATGCAGTACATTATAAGAGTATATGCAGAAAATTTTTGGATAAAAATATACAGAATAAACATAGAAGGGAAATAAATAAATAAAAATAACAATAAAAGTGAAAATACATAAATAGAAACTCTTCTGGTTTTTCTTGCAGTCCCGTTTCGTAGGCACTATTTCTCTCTAGTCAGTTGTTATATAGAATCATACGTTCGGGTTCAGCAGGTATCTCCATGGCTTCTGCACACTATCAACTTGTCTATCATTAATAATTACCGCGTTGGTCTTACCTTTGTATATCTGGATGGTTTCGGCTGTGTAAAGCTCGTCGATGTTGCTAATCTGCTTGGTCACTCTGCTTTCCTGCCAATTTATACTTACATTATTTTCATAAGCTTTCTTGGCCAGTGCTGTGGTCAAATTGGCATTTTTAATGTCCCTCTTGTGCTCTGTTAGCCTTTCTTTCAGATTCCTGTGAGTTGCACCTATGTATAATTATGTCATAACTTTGTCTTTTTTGCTGCTTTATCATCATCATTCTTCCTCTTAGATTCATATTGAATTTTTGAAATTAAAAGAAATACAGAAGGAGAAGAGATAAAGACTGATTAATACATAATTACAGCTCTGCTGACATGAGTGAAATGATTGCAACTCGGTCTGGGTCACTCAGCCAGTGGGCAGCGTAAAGCAGGGTCACCAGATCCACACGTGGGTTTTGTTGCAGATACCCATGCACTTGTCAGCATACTGCATATGAATGAAATACATACTTAGCATTGGACAAATTAAATGGAAATAATTAAGATAATGTGTAAGTCCAAAATCGTGTTCTGCAAATCCATGGTCAGCAAGGGTTTACTATACAATTATACAAAATCAAAAGCTGATAACATTAATCTTCTGGCAATTTTTTATCTTACCAAAAAACTGGAAGTTCGCAGTAAGGAGTATGTAATAATAATTTCTAAATTACAAATAATTATGTAAATTAGTGACTTGAGAAACAATAGTGTGTATCTGTTCTTATGAAAATGTACAATTTTTTAAAATTACTATAATTATATCAACTTATAAAAAATTTTATATTTTCAAAAATAATTATTGTGTAATATATATTTGTGATATATTGAAATTTGTTTTAAATATAAATGATGATTTCTTAGAACATATATTTTAAAATTAATCAAAGCCAACTAGATAACTAGATATATATATTAAATACTTTAGAATGGAATATATCATTTTTAAATTGTATTGTTTTGCCTACAAAACAATATTCTATATAAAGAGTTATTCAGTTTTCATAAAAATACTATATATTAAATAAATTTGATACATATTTCATTAAATAAATTTTTTTATTATTTAGCTTATTTTTATGGATCAAATAGATGATGTTTGTTCTGATTATGTTCAAGTAAAAGGAGAACAATGCATTGTGCTGAAAATGAAAGGAGAAAGAGAGAGAGATGCAAAAGTAGTACTCACTAATCCTGTAAGTTTAAATTTTATTTCAAATATAATAAATATTTTGTTATATAAGAAGCAATTTAAATATCATATAGAGATATTAAATATCTGTCTTTTATAATATAAATAAGAGAATTTTGGAATTAATCTTTTTTTTTTTTTTTTTTTGTTTTTTTTTTTTTTTTTTTTTTTTTTTTTTTTTTTTTTTTTTTTTTAACAGATCTGAGAGTTAGTAATAATTAAATTTGTATTCTACTTAGACAGCTTAATTAGTACTTTAAAAATGATTATTAAACTTCATGAAAATTGATCAGTGTTTATTATGTTATAGGCAGAATCCAATTTTAGGCAAAATTAATTTTGCATAAAATTTCAACAAATAGCATTCAGTCAATATTAATTTTAACTTTAGCATATTCAAAACAGTTTTACTTGATTTGAATATTGCAAAACTAATATTAACTGAAACTGAATTAGCAAAACAAATGGGGTGAATTATAGATATGCACACTAGTCAGTTTGACACATTCTATAAAAATTGCATTATCAGCTAATTTCTAAAATAAGTGATTGAGAAGATAAATCTTAGTAATGTAATAATGCAAAAATAGCAGAATGCTTCAAAGCAATATTCTAATGCAGGATATATATGATAATTTGATACAGGAAATAAATAAATAGTCATAAACTAATTAAATTTTTACAAATTTAAATATTATAAACCAGGGATAGGAGGGAAAAAAGGCCCAGAAATCACCTAAAGATGCAATTATTAGTAATAGTAATTGAATGTAGGAAACGAACCTAATAAACTTGCCAAATTTAACCTTTGAGACACATAACAGAAATTTTAATTTGAAATAATTTTAGGATAATTATACAAATTACTAAGCCAACGAGTGGCGCCATCTATTAATTACCAATTAAACTAGAATTTTAACTAATTTACCTGAAGATGAAAAATTCCGCCTCAGCCCTGTATTGAACCGGAGACCTTTGGGCTACCGTCCCAACTAGACCACCGAGGCCAACGAGCGAATTGATTCTTCAGGCAATTATATTGATTTGGAACCAACTTTTTAGATTATTGGCATTGGACTTTGCCGATAGATCTATTCCTAACCAAGCTGAATCTAGACACGGGCCCTCAATGGCACTAGCCAGGCAACAAATAGATTGGCATAGTCATTACAACACAAACTTACAATCCAAACTTCAAGGGAATTTTAATCCAAATGAAATTTTGTTTGGATTAAAATTCCCTTGAAGTTTGGATTGTAAGCTTGTGAATGTAAGAAGATATAAAGTTGCAATATTGAAAATTATCAGTAATTCTATCATTCAGTGGAATGGCTTTGCAAATTCCAGATCCCATCCTGGCCAGATCATCTACTTATTTGAATATATATCATCCCAAAAATATTACCTAAGAGCACAAAATAATAATAACTGTGAAGTTCCAGTTGTTTAAAAAAAATAATGTAAAAGCATACTTATAACTACTAATTGAATATTCACAAAAAACAATAAAGTTAAGCAATAAAAAATAATTTATTAAATCTCAAAAATTTTTTAAAAAGTAGTGTTAAATTATTTTATTTTCAAAAATAATAAAGTAATAAATAAGTTAGTAACAAGAACTTGTTTAGTTACCAAGCTTGAATCCAAAACAATAAATAACTTTAAATAACAATTTATTCTGTTAACTCTGATGTAAAAAAATGAATCAATAGTTGATATTATGAAAGCATGGAAATCACTAATAGTATAAAATTCTAATCCACACTTCAGTTTGTCCTAGTGAACTGAAACTGAAGTAGCAATTTTTACAATATTGTATCAATTCATGTCATCCTGTTTACTATTGATAAATTGTTAGAGAAAAACTATTCTTTAACTTTGTTGAGTTCAGAATGAGATATTATTTAGATAAACTGATCTCATTAGACAAGTGAATTTGTTGAGAAGATGGCAGTTATATGACTATAACAAATAATTTCTAATTTCTGCAGCTGAAAAAGTGAAAGATTAATTTAATCCTTAAAATAAAAAATAAATTTAGGTTAATAATTCATAATAATTAAAAGTAAAATAATCGCAGTAAAAATCTATTATTATTATTAAAAAAATTGACTTAAACATTACTATCTTTTAGTTTTTATTCATAGCAGAATATGTTTGAATACACTTTAAATATCATGTTCATGCAAATCAAAAGAGATTTGGCATTTTTGATTTAAATTAATGAAATATCTATATAATCCATAAAAATACAAAAATTATCTATAAATATTATAAAATAATTTGCAAGTACACTATAGTTAATATACAGATTTTTTTTTTTTTATCAATGTTGGAATCAGATTTTTTGACTATTCACAAAATATTAGTAGCTAAAATGAAAATATTAACTTCAATATTTTTGCTTCTATTGCATTGTTATTTGTAAGAAAAGTTGTCTTGAACAGTGACAACATCAATGGGTAAATATGATGATAGTTTTTCTATTTGCATCATATTTATTCTAGTTGTAAATTAAAAATAATGCAAATATGATTTGGCCTAAAATTATGAATAGTCATAACTAGTTTTATTGAATTTCATTAATTTTAATTTAGAATTTATTTATTAAATGACATAATTATTATCAAGTAAAACTAATTTGCCCAAAATCTGGTTCAACCTATAACACATATAATAGATAATTATGCTACATAGTTATTGAATATTCATCTATTTTAATTAGGATGAAATTGGTTTGAAAGAGTGGTTAATATCTTTGAAATCTACACACAAAAATTCTCTAGAATTATTAGGAAGTATGGCAAAAAAAGCTGGTAAAATATACGGCACAGAAACCAACAACAGGAATAATCTTGTTAGCCGTAGTGCTAATGGAAATTGAATATCAGGTAAATTTTTATATGTATTTTAGTGCCAAAATTAAAATAATTTAAAAAAGATATCATTCTTAAATTCCCATAAATAACCAAATAGTTTTTATTAAAATAAAAATTTATTGGCATTTTTACAAATAAATAGTTTTTGAATTGGATAATTGTAAAATCTAATTTGATAAATTTAATAAATCAAATTGAATAAGTTAATTTTAATAATTTCTTTTCCCATTTTTCACTATTTTAGTTAATGAAAACAGTTTCATTTTTAATAGACATAATTCATGTTTTCTAAATATTTATAGCTGCAAAAGGGATCACATGTTATTAAAACAGTTGGAAATTATTGTAATTATATTTACTTATATAAATTATCCCTAAACATCAATGTATTAATCTGAATGTAATATGATTTTTTAAAAAAAGGCAACATTAAAAAGTAGGAGTCAAAATTATGACACAAATTCATACAACATCTTACAATAATTATTGAAAATGCTTCAAGTTAAAAAGGAGAATATGTTTTCATGTAAAAAGTGTCTAAAGATGTAAAATTGAGGGACTAGAGGTTTTCAATCAAAAATGTGCCCAGCAATTGCTGATGAAAAAGGAAGGGACTAAAAGCTCTTTAAAAGTATCTAGGTTATTGTGATTTTAAATGAGAGGACTAGAATTGTTCCAAACTGACTTCATTGTTCTGTCCTTGATATAAGCTATGATTAAAGCAGTTCAGCTTTAGCCTCTTAGGATGCATGTCCATCTGAGAGAAAAACTGTCTCAAGAGGGAATTTCGCAAACAGACGCAACCCTGAGAGTAGCTCGCAGGGGTGTGTCCGTTTGTGAAATTCCCTCTCAAGCCTCTCTCATGACAGTTTTTCTCTCACATAGACAAGTACCCTAACTCATGGTCAAGAATCTTAACAAGGTAAAAATATCCAGTTGAATGGGTCAACTGAGCTGAGTAGAGCTGATTGGTACAGACTGTTTCTTTGAGAATGTTTGCAATATTGATCATTTTTTTTATTTAAATGTATACAAAATATTGTATTAGTCTTTTGAAGATAAACAGTTTACAAAGAAAAATGTTCACACACAAATTTTAGTGAAAACCCATCGTAGAATAAATAAAATCTAAAAAATACACATGAAAATTTTCAGTTTACAACTTTTGATGCTGAATCTTATGAAAAAAACCAAACTTATTGGATTGCTTGTTGTCTAATTATGGAAAAGTATTTTTAAATAAAATTGATTTCTTTATCTTGGATGTTAGATTTACTTCAAGCTTTTTCAAATGATTAGGTTGATTTAGTAAATTTAAATTATAAGCTAAATCTAAACCAATTATTAACCTGTGTGCTGCCACTTCAAATTATAGTTCCTTCTTTGAACGTTTTTCTTTTGTCAATATATTTTAAAATTTTAACAAGGAAAATTTTTTTATGATATATTTAATTTTTTATATTTATTATTTACTCAATATCGTCTATTGAAAATGAACTTTTTAATAAATATATACCTAAAAATAATTTATTTATCATTATGAATAAATATTTGTTGTGGAATAGAGGCTAATAAAACAATTAAATTAAGATTATTTTGATACACAATATATTTTTTAAAGACATATTTGTATATCTTAGATGTAAATAAGAAAAATTGATTTATATCTGATAAAACTAAAATATATTGTTTAATTTCATATATAAAAATCAATAATATTGTATAAAAACTGAAATAAATTAGTGTTTAAATTTATTCAAATGTCTATTGGGCTTAACATAAATCTATTTGGCACTTAGGTTCAGTAGGGTTTGACATTCAATGGATTAAAATAATTTTCTATAAACTTGCTTGTAACTTTTGATCATTGTCACATTATATTATTATTATTGCACATGTTCTAGATCAGTGGTTCTAAAGGAAAATTTTTATGTTACTAATAATGCAGCAGTGAGATGATGATGGTGTCTGCATTGATCTGAAACTTTGTGAAAAGTCACAGTATATTAAAGTATTTGCTGTCCATTTGAAGGACTGGATTCAGTAATTTGTCCATCATCTCTAAATTTTTCTTTAGGAATCAGACTGCCCATTATAACGTTCTATTCACCTTATAGTTAAAGTGAAGTTTCCAGTTTATGGTGGTCTGTGAAGTGTCACCATCATGTATTGCCAGACTCAGAAAAGTGATTAAACTAATTTCATCTGATAGATTTTTTTATAGTAAAAAGAAATAAATATTTTTATTCAAATCATCCAAGTTTTCTTAGCAAAAACAACTTTTTTTAAAGTAACTAAATAAGATATGGTTATTTGGATTAGTAAAAGTGTGATCACTATAATTTATTAATTTCTATTTTTATTTTAAATAACAGAATCAGGAGTAGGTTGTGACAAATATGATATTTGCCTTATAAAAAAAAAATATGAAAGGATACAAAAATATTACTAAAATGTAATATTTATTTTAGAGGGTTCAGTTGTTTAGTTTTCTTTTTACTAAAATCTCATTCTGCTAAATAGAAACAAATATATTAAATAGAAATTTAACAAAGAAATAGTTATAGCCATCATTTCCTAAATTCTAACAGACAAAAATATTTTCTTGTGACTGCATTAAAATTTTATGGTAGCCACATTTAAAAACTGTTGTTTTAGGTTAATTTATTTGTTAGTGATGCAGAAATTTTAAAAGCAAGATATTTTATACTAAATTAAACTATTCATATTTATATTTCTCAATTTTAATTACAGTGATCATACCAAAAATTTAAATTAAATATTTCAAGAATTACGCTGAATATTTAAAATAATTAATACGGAATGAAACTAAAATTTTTATATATCTAAGTATATTTTTATATAAAGTAATATAATTTCAGATTTATTTTTAATTTTTTGTTGTTGTTATTTCAGGTAGGGAACAAGATTTAAATTAGTGAGAGTGCAATTACCTGCTAACTAGCAGGTGTTAAACAATCACCTCAGGCCTGAATTCCCTTCAGTGTGCAGCCAAAATGAAAATAAACTGGGAAAAAGACACATTGATGTATATTAATGTGATTTCCTCCCTACATTTGTCTACAAATCTGGATTTGTTATAAAGGTTTTCCAGCTATTGAACTGTATTAACAGACAAGACTCATAAATCTTCAGAGACAATTACCAGCTTGGAAAAAGCAAAATTATTTAAAAAAGTGAAGAAAAAACTGTGTGCAGACTCTGTGTACACATTCAGCTGGTCTGAAGTGTATAGTACTTTAATTTATTCCATGTCCATAATTGTACAATCCATCAATACTGTGTATAGATAGAGGAAGATGTTAATACTGTCCTATAGTTTAAATGTTTAGCTTTGAGCTTCCCAAGAGAGCTGTGTTAGAAAACTGTAAATTAAGGTGGAACACATCCCTAGTTGCTTTATTTCCCAGGCATTCTATTCGAATATTGTTCTAGGGATGTGAATATGCATATGTTGTTTCCAAATCAGTTTATTATGGTGCTGACTGCAGAAAAAAAGCAATATCTGACATATAACTGCCAGATATTCAAATCATAACATAAGAAAGGAAAGAAAATCCAGTTGTAATATTAATTATACACACCAATGGCTTGTGCTTCCAAATGCTCTTTTAGCACATGGAAAACTTTGTTACTAAATAGTTATATTAGCAAAACAAGTACCCAGTAATACTTTGAATCCTTCTATCCTAACTGACATATGTTAAGTTGACATAGGCATTGCTAGAACAGCACAAACACTTGCAATTACAGCACACTTTTCTTAATTGTGATTGAGCAAGAAAAAAAAGACAAAATCCAAACTAGCAAACGTTATGTCTAGCATTTCTCTCTGAAGGGAACAGTTATATATAACCCCAAGCCATTTGGACTTATACTGTACCATAACCTTTGTCACCTCAAAATTTATTACATAAATTTCCCTTTTGACATCAACCACCAAAACTTTCTAATTTAACTCGGTGAGATGGTCATAATTTAAGAACTTGCATTTAGTTATTCACTTCCATTGTCTATTATTGTTAGTATCATATTTTCCCATGAAATCCATCCGCCAAGTTACTAAATTACAAAGTTTTGATATTTATCCCAAATTACTGTATGTAGAAAAAGAAAAACAGTGGTTGTACTTTATGCAAAGTCTTCACAGTGTAAAATGATGTTTTATTACAGGTAGAGGTATTGTAAATTGTCGTGTATAGTATATGTACTTAAACGTTGTTTTCACCAATGTGACTATTTAAAAAGATAAATATGGTCTATCAAGTCAGTGATGAAATAAACATCTTTTATTTAAAATTTATATTTCATAAAATTAGAAAATACTCTTAAAAACGCAATTGATATGAAATTTTAATTTCTGAATAATTTTATTATTAAAATGAAAACAAATTTTAATAACTGCTTTTTACTAATTGCGTTATATACTATATAATCTCACTTATGTCCTGGATTTTTCCATATTGGAAGTTATCCAGAAAGCAAACAAGCAGTAACAATCAAATCTTGTTAAATAACTATGACAATTAGAGATCATTCCTGATAAGGACTATCAAGCATTTTGTGACTCCAGACAAGATATGTATATATGAAAGTCCCCCATTAAACGAGTATTCAAAAATTTATGTTAAAACATGAATCTGCAAATGACGTAACGAATAAAGATTCATTATTCATAAGCAGGTATTTTTATTTAAAAATTTCATAATAGAATTTGCTTTATTTAAAATGATAGAATATTACATAATGCTGAATTTGTATCAGTCCTAATCGCATTGATAGATATAAAATTAATTTTCAAAGTACTGTAAGCATATACAGCCCTACATGAATTTTCTTTTTAAAGATTCGTGTCTAATTTATAAATAAGTCATCAGTATCTCAGATTCAATTAATTTTCGTTAAATGGCAGCTTAAAACGAATTTAAACCTGAGAGGAGAATTTATTTGAAAGATTACAATTTTATCATCATGATACTGTTTTTCAATACAAAGTGTATGATCAAAGAAAAAAACCTAGAGCAGTTGTTTCCGAAATAGAGGAACACTTAAATTAAAAAGATTCATTTTTATAAGGAAATACAAAATTAAAAATATGCATTTGTATATTTATTGGTAGTTTTAATATATATATATATCTTTCAAATTTATAACTTATATGTATTCATATATTTCATAATTTTGCCAAAAAAAGAATACCTCGCTTTACGGCTTCTCAATTATATTCCATATTTTTATTTTATATATAAAAATAAAAATTTTCTAAAAAATAATACTTATATAAAATATAAATTAACATACAGATGGCCGGGCCTATACTTATCTTGAAAAATTGAAGGTATGGAATCCGGAATCAAACCTGCCAAGATATGCGAATTCTTTAAAATGTGGCCATCTGGCAGAGGTTTTTAGTCCTAATGCTATTTTTTTGTCAACAGATGACGCCACACTCCATTCTGGAAGAATACTGTATATAGGGGTAAAACAAGCCCTTCCACAAGCTGCTCACCCCTGCGGAGGGATCAGCCGGATTGTGGAGGACTCAGATGGACGGGCCGGGCCTGGACCCCATTATATTTTTAAGGGATGTGACCCAATATTCGAACCCGGGTCCTCCAGAGTGGAAAGCCGAAGCGTTTTCACCCGGCCAATCCGGCCGACCCCCTAACTCTATTGTACGCTTAATGAATAATAGTGTAAATATGTTTTCAGACTTCTATACACATTTACAAATGAAAACGATTAACAAAATTCGTTTTACAGTGGTGGTCTGGAACATAACCGCTGCAATAATGAGCATATGCCCGATTTTTTTGTCAACAGCACACTCCATTCTGGAAGAGCTTGTTTCGCCTATGTGGCAAGGCGAAACAAGATCTTCCACAGGCTGTCACCCCTGCGGAGGAATCAGTCGGATTGTATAGGCGGAGATCGACGGACCGGACCCTGACTCCAAGATAAATATTTTCAAGGAATGGGACCGAGAGTCGAACCCGGATCCTCCAGAGTGGAAAGCCGAAACGATTCCACGCTGCCAATCCGAAACGATTCGGAAAGCCGAAACGATTCCACGCTGCCAATCCGGCTGATTGCATATACCCAATTAAGAACTACTGGAATAGACGAACGAAACGATTATTATTAGTTAAAAAAATGCAATTTTTAAAATAATTTTATTATTATTACAATATTATGATCGGTAGAATTTAAAATATGAAATAATACTATTTATGCAAATCAGACATATTTTCAGATAAAATCTATTCAGTAGAAATGTTTTTAAAATATGCAGTATAGAGTGGAATATTTTAAAAAGAATTTTACAAGTATGAGTTAATATTCTGCCAAATAGTAACAGAAGAATCCAATAAACCTTTTGCTTGCTTCATATTTGGAGAAAAATTTCTACTCTTCTTAGCAGTAGAAGAAATAATAGTATTTTACATTAGTGCTGTATAATGCCGGCTATCCTACTTATGGATGAATGAAGAGATGAACTTTTTTACATTTGTCTGATATTTTTCTTTCATATAGCTTTATTTATATGGTATATTATGTTTTAGTTCGTTGCATTAATATTTAAGATGTTTGCAAAATCTATTTGTAACTTATAAATTAGTCATGTACAAAGAAATAGAATGAAAAAGTTAAATAAAAATTTGACAATAACTGACAAGGAAAGGGCACCGGAAAAATTTGTTTCGGTGGAGTGTCCTCCATAGCAATTTTATTTTACCGCCACTTGAACGAAAGATGATGAGTAGAGAAAACTTTCCAAAAGGACTGCAGTGTCGGCCGCGTGGAAACGCTTTTGCTTTCCACTCTGGAGGACCCGGGTTCGAATCTCGGGTCCCACTCCTTGAAAATATTTATCATGGGGTCCGGGCCCGGCCCGTCGATCCCCGCATCCACAATCCGGCTGCCCTCGCAGGGGTGGGCAGCCAGTGGAAGGACTTGTTTCGCCCCGCCACTTAGTACTCTTACTGAGTGGAAAGTGGCGTCATCTGTTGACAAATAACAGGACTGCAGTAGTAGGCTGGATTGACCCTGTGGAAACGCTTCTGCTTTCCACTAGAAGACCCGAGTTCGAGTCTCGTTTCCAGCCTTGAAAATATGTATCGTGGGATCCGGATTCGATGTCAATCCGGCTGAACCCTCCGCAGGGGTGGGCAGCCTGTGGAAGAGTTTGTTTCGTCCCGTTACATAATATTCTTAGAGAATATAGTACCGCGTTTTTTTTTTCTCCACCAGATTTCGCCAAATAGGCCATTTTATATCCTGTTAGATAAGAAGTTATCATTGCGTTCATAGGCTTTCGGTTATTTTTTAAGAACGTGCCTTGTTATAGTGCTGTAAATTGTTCTAATCCAGTGTCTGCCAAACTTTTTTAGTTCACGGCACACTGAAGCAGGGGAATTTGTTTCGCCGCGCACCAAATAAAAATCCGAAAAAAATTATTTTATAAATACGAATCAAAATATTAATATAGGTAACAATAATAAAATATTCTTATTTTATCGAAGTTAATAAATAGGTAATATAAATAATAATTTTATTAATGAGAAGGATGCGATTGATTTTGAGAAATAATTATATCAAGACGTGGCTCTAAATTAAATAAATATACACGTAACTTCTCATTTACCATCAGTAGTCGTTCCCGTTTTTTCTTTTTTTGGTTCATTTCCATGAGAGCTGAGAAACCTAATTCGCAAAGATACCACAATCCAAACGGCAACAAGAATTGAATGATTGTAGTAGCTAATCGAGGATATTGACTCAAAGCAAAATCCAAAATGCTGACAATTCTAGCTCAGAATGTGAAGCTTTGTGCACAGGATCATTATTCAAGTCTCTTAAATTTTCTTCTTATTGTCAGATTTGTGTCGTGATATTTTGCAATTATTACTATCACGTAAATTCGTAGATGAACTGAATTTTATGATCGAGAAACGTCCTATATTAAACATTTTAAAATTTTTCGCGGCACACAGTTTGGCAGACACTGTTCTAATCGAACAGAAAAGGGTCATAGATTCTTTCCTTTGCCGCAAGGTAAAATAAATTACAGATAAAAAGAAGTGGTAACAAAATATTAGAAGGAAAACTTTTCCAAACATACGATCTTCGTTTGTTAGGTAAACAACTGTTGTATTTATAAATTAGAAACGAAATATACTATTATGTTTACTTTCCATAAAGTTATCCGTGATTATCGATCATGCAGGAAGATATAAAATGGCGGGTGAATCTCCTTGAATGCGGTACTCTATTAGAGAATGAAATGTGGCGCCATCTAGCTGACCAAAAAAAAGGATTGACTTCTTCCTTCTGTATGCATCCAGAAATTTTCCTAAGCTCAGAACCTAAACTATGCAAAAGCTTACCAAAAAAAAAATTGCCTTCTTCCTTCTGTATGCATCCAGAAATTTTCCTAAGCTCAGAACCTAAACTATGCAAAAATAACAAAAAATTTTTCTAGAAAAATGAGAGAATTAGGAAATGAAGGCACTGATCTATTTAATCCAACAGTTGCTGATCAGGGAAAGGATATTGTTATTAAGTCTTTGTTAATAAATAAGAGCAAGATTTCATTTTTCTGACATACGAACTTAGATAATTTCATAGAAGAATATGAATATTTTCATGATCATCTAATAGAAGTATTCAGCAGAATGAAGAACATTTAAATTTTTTACAGTCTAGTTGACAAAAAAGATAAGATCTCTCGACTATGATGAAGCAGCCTTAAAAATACATCTACCTCTTGTAATTAAATAAATTTAATTACAAGCAGTAGATGCATTTTTTAAATAAATTTAATTACAAGTGGTAGGAGAATCAGAATAAAGAAAAATAATGTAGAAATATATTCAATAATATCATTTTATTGGTTTTCTAAATTATTGAACGATTTATAAATTGCTGCTTTTAAATGGTAAAGATCTACATTCAAAGACATGTAACACTACAAAAAGCATCACTACTCAATACATGCAACATAGTAAGAAAGTTGAGGATGAAGGACTTCATCATTTTAAAAGCAATTATTTTGAATGGTAATTGAAGCAAATTGAATCTTGTTGGGACGAATATCTCATTTCATATAGAGTGGTACCTTGGTTAACGACGGCCTCGGATAATGACGTACTTGGTTAACGACAAGTGGTTGAAAGAAAATATGTCTTGGATAACGATACAGGCTTTGGTTAACGACTCCTGATTATGTGAACTTCCGACAAAATAGAGCTCTATACCGTACTTGGTTAACGACAAGTGGTTGAAAGAAAAAAATGTCTTGGATAACGATACAGGATTTGGTTAACGACTCCTGATTATGTGAACTTCCGACAAAATAGAGCTCTATAACAGCTCAGTTGTAAGAAAAAAAAAAAAAAAGTCTTGATTAACGACACAGGCTTTGGTTAACGACTCCTGATTATGTGAACTTCCGACAAAATAGAGCTCTATAACAGCTCGTCATCGCATCACGTGATTCATTAGGTCAGTTGTTAATTGTTATTTTTTTTAATCACAATCAGTTCAATTCCGACAATATCAATAAAATTATAACCATATAAAAATATATTTAAGTAAATTATAATTAACATAATATAGTAATGAAAAATAATTATTTAATTAATTAAAAATAGATTTGCAATAGTTCACTAGTTTTTAGTTTCTTAAAGATTTATTAACCTAGATTAAAAATAGACGTGCAACAGTTCACTAGTTTTTAGTTTCTTAAAAATGATTTCTAGACGATTAAAAAGTAGACACTGCAACAATTCACTAGTTTTTAGTTTCTTAAAGATGATTTCCAGACGATTATTATTTTAAATTCTGCCAACGCAACAGTTCACTAGTTTTTAGTTTCTTAAAGATTATTTCTAGACGATTCATTTATTTTAAATTCTGCCAACAAAGTCTGATTCTATCGTTTGTGTTATATATTACTTGACACCTGCAATTGGTGTGACGTCGCAGTTTCGGATTCCATTAGAAGAAAAAAACGTCTGTTCGAGATCCTACAATTCATATAGACAATAAATCGGCGAGTGCGTGTCACCCTTACAGTTCATATAGACCAGTGCTTCTCAAACTTTTCATTCATGATCACAGTTCATATAGACAATAAATCGGCGAATGCGTGTCACTGTTAATTCGCCATCAAAAGGCAAAATCAAATCTTATTTGTATAATAATCGTTGCCCATTAAAAGGCAAAATCAAATCTTATCTATATAATAATCGTTGAATCCTATGATGCTAATCAGAATTTACGGATTCGTTTGTCAAAAAACTCCGAAGTGAACCCAATTATCCTTCTGTGAAGATTGATAATTAAAAACTGTCTTCGTGAACAATTCATTTCATTAATGTTAATTTTTTTATAGCAAATATAAAAATAAATATTTTTCCATATTTTTAGGACATTTTAAATGCGTTTTATCTGCATTTTTAATATTTACTATGATTTTGGGAAGGAGCCGGAACGAATTAATCAATTTTTAATTAAATCCTATGGGGAATCGCGCCTTGGATAACGACGGTAATCATGGAACGGATTACCGTCGTTAACTAAGGTGCCACTGTATATAGTTTTATTTTTGTAATTTAATTATAAATGTATTTGTTAATGATGACATGCATAAATTCCTTTTTTCATTAGTTCTCTTAAATAAAAGATAACGAAACCATGGATTCATTTTACATTAGTTAAAATGACTGAATTTTTGCTATTTTATTAACTTCTTGTGCTACATTTTTTGGGAATTAAATTATTTAATGTAATCATATTATCATATTATTGTATGCTCCAATTATACAATAATATATAATTTAATAATATAATAATAATATAACTTAATTTTATAAATCTAAAATTAAATTTTCTTATAGATGCTCTAAAAGCATAAATGTAAAGCGATAGATGCTACAAAATGTTAAATTAATATTTTCCGATTTTCAAAATTGCTTAAAATCATTAGCATTATTAATTTCGATACCATACATTTTAATCAGACATCTTTAATCATTCCAAAATATTTTGTTTAAAATGTAATCGTCATTCAACACGATTGTTGTGGAAACCTTTCATTAGCATTATTAATTTCGATGCCATACATTTTAATCAGACATCTTTAATCAATCCAAAATATTTTGTTTAAAATGTAATCGTCATTCAACACGATTGTTGTGGAAACCTTTCAGGTATCATTAGAATGCTTACTTTTGAAATAAAATATCTTTGTTACATTGTAATCTTGTATCGCATAATGTACTGTTTAATGATGAAAAAGAATCAATGAGAAGATAACAAAGGCTCATTGTTTATATTAATATCTAAAAAATTATTATCGTTTTCGTAAAGAAGCTGTCATGTCTACTATCCCATTTGAGATTATATATCTTTCCTGTTTAAATGGAGAATTAAGTAATGTACAGGCATCTCTTTTAATGCAAAGTAGTGAACATCTCAGAACTTTGATTCAAGATATGAAAACAGAAACACTCACATTGCAAATAACCGTAGAAAATGGACTTCAAGTAAGAGGGGAAAACTTTTCTAAATGGTTAAATACCATTGATTTAATGTTGTTGTAAATTTTTATAGTTTTCTAGAAGGCATGCGATTTCAGTTCGAATCCGTTCAAAATGGATTAGATATATATGTAATAGCTCGTAGATAACAAATAAAAACACTCGAAGACCACTGCAGAAATATTATAATTGGCATGATCGATGACAAAAATGTTTGCCAACTTTATGAGTTCGGTTGCGAATTAAATGATCAAATTATCAGATATAATTGCTGGATTCGGTTTTATGATCATGCAAAAGATATTTTAATTACAGATGGTTTTCATAAAAGTAAGAAAAATACGGTAAATTGCTTTGTTTCTCGTTCTCGTTATAGAAATCTAAAGGAAGTTAATCTGTTCAAGGAAATATATACTTGGGCAGAAAACAAAGCTCTTGCCACTCAACAAAAATCTGCATCTGAAGATCTAAATGCTGAAACTACAGTTCGACCGGCGGACATACGTAGAGAAATGAATTTCATTATTTATAATGAAATTCATTTTATTTAAATTTCTATTGTTTTTCATTTCTACAGTTCCTTCCTCGACACTTAGTAATAAAATAAAATCAATTATTTTTACTACTTTTCAGAATTTCAATTTTTTTTGCAGTGAAGAGATCCTTAAGGTCATGCACTTTTCTAACAATTTTGGCTTCTTCCCAGCAGATGCTAATGTCCTTTTCAATAGCTCTTTGTGCTAATGCTGTATTAAGATTACCTTTCCGTAAATCTTCTTTATGTTCCTTTATAAGGTCCTTAAGGTTCCTGATAGTGGCTCCTATATAAGTTTCATTTCTATTATCCTGTACGTTATATAGTAGTATTTCGTAGACCCCTGCCTCCATATCTGCCTTCCTTTTTATCTTATCGTTCCTTAGTATGCTGAAGATAGTTGGTAACCTTTTATAGGAACATTTTCTCTTGGTTTTCTTTAATACCTTTCGTAGTGTTTTATATTCGTGTAGGTTGTAGGGTAGAGCTATTCTATTAACGGTCTTTGCTGGGTTGCAAGAGAATTCATTAAACTGCTCTAGACTGTGATTAGTCTGCCTATTAATACATAAGTTTCTTTGTTCTAAGTATAAATTGTACATAAACTTCTTACTATACCCGTGTTGTATCCCGCACCTATAAATTCAGTTAAGTTCCTTTTTCAAGAAGACGTCTTTACTACAGTGTGTTAATGCCCGTCTAAAGTATGCACGGAAATGGATTTTTTATACGTCCAGGGATCGTATGACCATTTCGGTATTAGGACTGGGGTGTTCGTGGGCTTAATGTATACGGTAGTTTCTAAGCCTTCGCTTCCTGCTAAAATTTTTATATCTAGGTAATCCATTACTTTATCGTCTTCTTTAGTAAGCTTCAGGTTGAGACCATATTCTGGTCTATTAAAATGCTTAGTAACAAGATCGCTTAATGATTTATTTTTCCACAGAATAAAAATATCGTCCACGTAACGCATATATAACTTTATGTTGTCTCTAATATTTAAAGGTAGCTGGCTCTCAATCTCTCTAATGACTATCTCTGCAAGTATTCCTGCCATGGGACTACCTATTGGGACACCTTGTATTTGGTGGTAAAACGACCCTTTAAATTCGAAATAAGACTCGTGGCAAATGATATAAGCTAGGTCTCTAAGCATTTTGGGGTCAGATTCTTCTTCTGGTGCATGTCTCAGGAGGAATCTATAGAATAAGCTACAAGTGCCATGCAAATTTAGGGCAGGGTATAACGATTCAAAATCAA
>AYEL01063588.1:0-29700 GCA_000484575.1 Olivierus martensii
ATATTATATTTTCTTATTTCATAAAATTTAATAAAATGTTAAACTAACTTATTATGAACAATTAAATTTATTTGTTTCTCTAAATCTTTAAGATAAAAAATTTATTTAATACATAGCTGAAAGTTGAACATAAGGAAGTTTTGCATATTAAAAATTGTAAAAAATGAAATAAAATTTAAATTTGAATATATTTTGTCTCAATATACTTCATTAAAAACTTAAACCCCACATGGGCAACCCACGGGCCAGATCTGGCCCTCTACTTCTTTTGATCCGGCCCTGATCCATTTCAGTGAAGTTGGTTGGATTCATTGTAGGAGAAAACATGGTATGTTCTACTCATGGTTTTGCTATAATCTTTTCAACTAAAGAACTTTCAAGGCTGAATTCAATGATCGACAAGCCTTTTCAATTAGGATTAACCATGGAGGTTAACTATAGTTGATACAATGTAAAATGGATTGCAATAGAGAATTTATTACTATTTTCAATTTGATGTTGGATTTAAAAACATAAAAATATTTTAATCTGATTTATTATCTTTATAATTAATTTTTGCAACTTGTTTTAATTCATTTATAATTAGTTTATTTTATTTAATAATTTTGTCTGGTCCTTGACGTGAAGACAGAATGATAATTTGGCCCCCAAACTAGGAAAGGTTGTCCATGCCTGACTTAAACAATGTAGTTTGCTTAAAAATCTACAGACAAATATCCAAACAGCACTAAAGAGATTACAAAAAGACTTGATCTATGATTTTTCACTTAGGTTGGGTAAATTAATGAATAATAGATATTTCCCATCCTTCCTAGCCTGCCAGAAGATTTCAAATCTAGCATGCCTGAGACTTTTTGGATACAGTAAGACACACAAATTGCCAATAAGTTTAAGATCTGCTTGTAGAAGCAGCCTTTAAACCTGAAAAAAGAATGAATTCTTTTTTCAAGTTTAAGATCTATTATAGAAAAAAGTCGTATGCATATATAATTTTGAAAAGAAACTAACTGAATAGTGTTTAAAAAAAGTGTTTAAAAAGTGATAAAGATAAATATAGTAAAGACCTGCAGATATGATATTCATTAATAGGATATTTTATATGATATATAAAATATCCTATTAAATAGTTATGATTATACAGTTTTTTCTGAATAAGAATTTTTAGAAAAAGTATGTGAAATAAGTCCTCTGCCAATGAAATTCTATCTATAATGGATATGAAAAGTTATATCTATCAACTTAAAATCTTAAAGGAACTGATTATTTCTTAACTATTATAACTATTATTTCTTAACTTTAATATTAAAGTGTTAGTCTGTTATATTTGACTGCTATTTGTGCTTTTTAATGCTTGAACTTGTGATAGTTATATCTATCCCTGAAGTTACTATCTGTATGCCTTTCATTCTACAGGTTCATTTTAGAGAATATATCTTCATATATAAACTAGCTCTTAGAACAGGAAAAAAACTTTTTTTTATTATGTAAAACGTTTTTAATCTTTCTAAAAGACCCACTTCAATACAAATAATTTCTAAACCAGTTTAGTTGATTTTTTTGGTTTTAGAATTTGGTTTAGAAATATTATATATTGAATGGGTCTCTGAGAAAGATTGAAAACATTTTATATAATAAAAAAAAAATTTTTTCTGTTATAAGAGCTAGCCTAAATTGAATTTATAAAAAAAAATACAGGAATTTTAGAACTTAATTGAGAATTAACCTAATGGTGACAGAATAGTCTCAATTTTAAAGGTATAGTTAATATAATATCTTATGAATCATATTTTATTTTTGAATGACTGTACAATATGCAAACAGAAGGCTTCTCCATTGAAGGTAGATATATTGACTGAGATCCTCCTACATACAGTGAAAATGATCACTTTGGATAAATAGAAACTTCATATTAAATGCTCCTTAGGCTTTGGCGTGATCTTTTGGGGATGTATTTTCCTGTTCCTGAGAATCTTGCTTCTGTCCCATTGAAGAATATACTGTCGTTTGTTCTTAAGACAAGGTCTTCTTCTGGGATGAATTGATTGGGAGAGTGCACAATAAACCAATGTTGGTTGCAGTGCTTGGGCTGAAAAAGGCCCCTCCCCTATTCTATTACTAAATGCTCCTTAAGTTAGCATTTAATGTAGATGACATTTCTGAGATGGGAAAATGAAGTTAAAATAAAAGATTTACATGAGAATTTCTCTGTAAAATGAATATGACATTAAACCTGGACTAAATAAGCTCCACAGAGGTGTACTTCTTAGACATAATGTTATGTATTGAGGAAAGAGAATACATTACTTCTATTTATAAAAATTTAATTTATAGTCTGATTGTTATGTCATCATAACTAATTGACTTACCAAATTATAAAAGGCAAATTTCAAAATGTGTATTTTAAAAGAATCTTTACACACTATACACTTAAAGAAGATAAAAACAAGGAATATGCTGCAATTATAGAAAATAAAAAAAGGCAAAGTTATTCTTTAGCCCACAGAATATATGAAAAAGGAAAAGAAAAAATCCAAAATTGCAATCATCAAAATTAAAGATAACAGCAAAATGGTCAAACCCAAAGTGGTACTATTTACACAACTTGCTGAAATTTATTTTATAAATTTCAAAGAGAACAGTTGAAGAAAAGTGGCCTCAAGGCTAAGAACAAAATTAACCCCTAAGAGGAATCCAACAATATATGAGAGGTTAAAAAATGATAAAGATAAATATAGTAAAGACCTGCAGATATGATATTCATATATCATATATGAAT
Source organism: Olivierus martensii (assembly GCA_000484575.1). Taxonomy (NCBI): domain Eukaryota; kingdom Metazoa; phylum Arthropoda; class Arachnida; order Scorpiones; family Buthidae; genus Olivierus; species Olivierus martensii. Next base: position 2,777 of record AYEL01063588.1, read on the forward strand.
AATCAAAATCATATATTTTATTCATATATCATATATATATGAATAAAATCCTAAATATTACTGAAGAATATATAAGTATGATGAAGAGAAATCTTAAAAATAGTTTAGTTTAGAAAAGTATAAAAATATATAATGAAAGGCCAGTTGCAAACGGCTTTTATGGATAAGTTCTATGACCACCATATTGAAGTGGATTGGGAAAGTACTAGAGTTATCAAGAATGAAACAAAATGAAAAGAAGGATTATTAAAAGAAGCAATTAAACATTAGAAAGAAGTACTGGTAAATATAAAAATATAATTAATGGGCAACCAGAAGAAGAAGTATCTAATGCAGGAAGTTTGTAATTAAGAGGAATTTATAATTTAAGCTTGATACATTAATAATATAATATTGTTTAATTTTTTTATTAATTGTTAGTGCTCATTTTAACTTATTAAAATTACTTTATTATTATTAAAGTTAGCTTTGTATCATTATTAGAATACTTTAATTTTAAATTTGTATTCAAAAATAGAATTTTTGATGTAATGATATTCTAGAAGTTTAATATCTACAATTTTTATATTAATGTCTGTAATACTCGTTTGTACTGAAAAGGGTCAGGATTCTGACTAAAAACTTTCTACTTTATTAATAAAAGATTTCTATTGTTGCTTTAGTGCTGTTTGGATGTATTTCTTCAAGCATACTCCACTATGACCTACTAATTAAGACTGGAAAACTTGTGCATTAAATAAAAATACTTATTAGTATTTTTATTTAATGCACAAGTTTTCCAGTAACTTGTTTAACTATTAGTATTTTTATTTAACTAGAAGTTACTTGGAATAAAAGAAATGCATTATACAGATTAACTGGAAATATAGGAACTACATTATAAAAGGATCAGATGGTTCCAAATGAAAGGTTAACAGTAAATATTAAAGTCTAATTTATAAAGAATCAAATATTTCCCAACTGCTTCACAAGTTATTACATCATTTTATTTTCATTTTAATTGTTATTTAATTTTAAGCATTAATATTTTATGTTTATTCAACTTATCAATCTTAAACATGCATCAACAGTGGAAGCAACCATTTACATTTATGGCATAATATTAAACTTATTTGAACATTGATCTAATGAATATATTTCTTAAATTAATATAATGCCATAAATGTAAATGGTTGCTTCCATTGCTGATGGATGTTTATGACTGCTAAGATAAATAAACATAAAATAATAATGTTTGAAGTTACTTAGACAAAAAGCCAGACATGATGCATCAAAATACCACAGCATGGCACAAATGCAAAGTGCAATTAGGTCACATCACATTAACTGTATTTGCCAATAACTGATAATCTACATTTTTATCTTAATATGAATTTATTGAAATATTTATTTGGCAGAAAATATCAAAGAAATATTAAATTAAACATTTCAATCATTTCCTAATCTCAAAAATATTTAACATAGTTAAATAATAGAAAATCAGAATTAAATATGCAATGGCAATTTTACTGAAACTAATAAGTGGAAACCTGACTAGCATATGTGCAATCATAAAAGAAAATATCTTATGTTTGAAATCAGTTACAAAATAATCATCTCATATTTGCTAAGAAATCAGAAATATCAAAGAATGAACATATTAATCAGAAATAACAAGAATTGCTACATTTACATTTAATAAAATATATTAATTAATGATATGTAGAGTAGCAAGTTTCATATTTACTGGTAAAATAAAAAAAATTAGTGCAAATATTTTGTGATCTCATTTGTAAAATACCTAATTTTTAATGTATTTAAATATTTATATTTATTCTATATTTTTGATAATAAACAAAAAGAAATAAATATTTATTAAAAGTATACAGGTAGTTCTCGGTTTAAGAGTTTCTAATTTAAGAATTCCTGGATTTATGAGTTTTTTTTCCAAATATGAAGTATCAAAAAATATTGAAAATATGAACAGTAATTGCTATAAATTTAAACATTCACAAAATTGCCTTTAAACTCACATACATAGCTATACAATATAGTACAATTGGTTTTTATAACAAATATTCTATTGTCTGTTTCAAAATCAGAAAATTCAAAATGTTGGCTGAGAAGCAGAGGTAGCCATCCTTTGATTTTTTCAGCATATTATGTAAATAACTTCTATTCTTAGAGTGTGACTAAGATAATAGTTCATCTGCATTAAAACTCATTTACTTATTTATCAATAATAATGAAGAATAAAAATTTTTTAATATTAATATGACAATTTCTTTATTATTATAATTTGCTTGATTTTAAAAGCTATATTTTGAATTATTTAGATAAATAAATCATTATTTAATCATATACTATTGATTTTGTTGACGTTTACTTAATTTTATTGTAGTCAAATTTCATTGCTGAGAACAGAATTCCTGGTTTTAACATTATGTCTATGGAAAATTGATTCTTGGTTAAGTTCTTACTTAATTAGCTTACTCTAAGTATGAATTAGCTCATAAAGGTAGGAACTGCCTTTATATGGCAAATTCCTAGCTGCCTATTATATAGCTTCATGTTATGTGCTTTATGTCACATGTTTTAATTGTTAAGTGGTCAATAATTAATAGTTTCCCAAGTTCTCTCTTTCACTTGTAATTATTGGATCAGTTTACTGGGAGTGATCCAAGAGATTAAGACAGCTGGAATCCAGGAATGGTGGATGCAGCAGGCATTTCAGAAAGTTACTCAAATGCCTTCTTTGGAAAAGGATGTATTTTCTCAACTGTAAATAATGTTTTAAAGTGGAAAGACTTTTACTTTTTAATTTGTCTTATCATCACATAACCTTTAGAAACACAATATAACAATGCCAAAGGAAAAGCTATGTCAATGTGATCATCATATATGTTTTTGATCCTATTTGTGCAATATTCAATATTTAAACATATACAAAATTGTTAATTTATGAACACCATTCATTTAAAAATGATAGATATTCTAACTTTTCAAATTTCCTTGACAGAGATATAGATTGGATTATCAAATAGTCCAACCTCAGGTCTTCTCTTGATGTATTTTAATTTGATATAATCATTTATATCCAGATAATTTTAATAATAAAATTAATAAGGTAATTATCTTTGTTAGAAATAAATATGAAAATAAAGAATCATGTGACCACCATGAAAATAAAACAAGGTTGTGCAGTAAGTAGGACTGGGGAGGTGGCTTGAAATAGGTTAGGCTCTGGCACTGGCTCCAGAGCCACAGTATATTCCAGCTGTGGCTCCAGCTCTGGCTCTGGAGTCATTGTTTTAAAACTGAGGTTTTAGAAAAGGTTTGCTACCATGAAACATCACTTACCTTACTATCACATCATTTACCTTTTAAATTGATATATTGATGTTTGTATTATAATAATTTATTTTATATGTATATATTTAAAGATTCAATAAAATCATTTATTAATTTATTTTATATGTATATATTTAAAGTTTCAATAAAATATTTATTTTTGTAAATGGCATTATTATTGGTAACTAAAACTCAAAGATCATGTAATTTATTGATTTCAAATTTTTATTGAATTTTAAGTGCTAAAGTCGGTATAGGCTTATACACGGGTTGCACATTTTTACCGATTTTCAAATTCTAAAAATACACGGGTTGCGCATTTTTACCAATTTTCAAACTCTAAAGTCGGGGGTTGGCTTATATTCAAGTATATATGGTAGATGGTTAGGAGCTGGAGCCAGTAGAAATTTTAATGGCTCCAGCTCAGGCTCTGGCTCCAACTCCTCCAAAACTTCCTGGCTCCATGGCTCTGGGCTCCAGCTCCCCAGCCCTGGCTGTAACAGAGCTGATGAATTTTACATCTTACAAATTTTAATGAAAAAATTTTTTACTTAAACTGACTATATATAAGCCAATCCCTTTTTATAAATTATTCTTCTTTTCAAAATTTCTCAGTTTATATATGAACATTATGAACATACAGATTTCTATAAAACTTTTGAGAGAAACTTAAGAAACCTTTGAAAAAAGTTGAAAACATTATTGTAATTAAAGATATTTTTTAAACTATTTATATATTGCATATGCTAAATATGTTTACTATATAATCAATGGCAAAATTATTAAAATGAATTAAGTAAAAAATATTATTCTATTTCAAAAACTTTTGACGATTCAAGTCTATATTTAATAAAAATATAAAGAGAAAATATATAATATAGAACAAAAAATATTTTTCATTGACTAAGAAATAAAAATAAGAACAATTTTTTAAATAAAAAATATATTAGATATAAAATATTTTCAAATATATCTATTTTATAAAACTTTAAAAAATTAAAAATAACAAAACTGATATACTTAATACTATTAATTTCTATTTACTTACATTTACAAAAAACTTTAACTTCATAATCTTCACATTGATGTGTTGATGAACTTTTACATATTAATTTACCTTTCCTACATGCTTGTTCTAAATTTGGAATTGATGAATCGATAGGTTGCTTTGTGATTGCACTGCGGCATTGCATTGCAATAATATAAGGACACATTTCTTTAAAATTTGGAATTTGTTGCACTATTTCATAATCATTTCCATCATCATAAGGATTATCTAAATTAAGCCAAGGTGACCACATGCCACATTTTATTTTTGGTATATTTGAAACTGCAAATACAAATTATTATTAAAGATTTTATTTTTACTTTTTATATACAATCAAACATTATTACACAGCATGTCAATTAATATAAATTATATAAGATTATATGCAATGTAAATAAACTTACATATAAACTAAAAACTGCTTATCTTCAATCAGCAAAAGCTTAAATATTTAACAGCACACATAGCAGTTAAGCATAAATAAAACATATTTTAATAAAACAAAAACGTTTTTGGTACTTTACATACCATCTTCAGTTTAACTGAACAAAAGAACATAAGAAAATTAGAACTATATATATATATATAAGATTCAAAAATTATAGAACATATATTATTTTTCAAATAATATTTACGATAAATTAATTAAAATTTGACTGAAAATGTTCGTACATTTTTAGTTAAGCTTTTTACGTTATACTACTTATTATAGCTTATTACGTTATACTTATTATTATTATATAAATATTATGGGGAATGAAACATTAACCCCAAATTTATATGTCAAAAGATGAAACTGGGTTCATCAAAGAAGTTTTTTACTGCATATTTCCATGCCATGCTTATTTCATCCACCTGCCTGAGATTAATAATGTTTTCAGTTTCGTTGGATTTCAAAATTTCAATCTTTTCTTTTATTGATAGATCGTTCTGATCGCAAACGTTCTTGATTAATTTTGCATTTTGCCATAAAATATTAAGATTGAAATTTTGTTTTTGTTTTATTAAAATATGTTTTATTAATGCTTAACTGCTATGTGTGCTGTTAAATATTTAAGCTTTTGCTGATATGCAATGTAGTTGAATATTACTATTTTCAACTGCATTGTATATCAGTTTACTAAAATATTATTAATATGAAGAAAAACAATATATTTTTTTGTTTACATATTTGTCTTTTATCCACCTTGATCTGTAATTTCATTTTCAACAGTTCAGCTTTCTTTCTTTATAGAACTGAAAACCAAGATAATTGAAGAGTGGACCAGAAAAAAATTTCACCCTGATTGACCAATTAATCATGATGAAATCTTTCTCTGTTCAGTTGATCATTATGATGATGATCAGCCAACAGAGCCTCACAAACACAATCAACAGCATTCTCATATATAGGACTTTCAAGTGCATACATGACATTAGACATCATTTCATTTGACTCTTAATTTCTGACTATTATGAGAAAGTGGGACTATTAACACCTTAGAAGATTACTGGAGCATACAATTAACTTGCCATGGAAAAATAGTGCCCAAAAGTTGGAATGATCAATAAGTGACTGATTAAAGATTGAAACTAACATAAGGTCTAATTAGCTGAATTGTGATGTTGTCTTATATTTAATATTATGGATAAATTAATATTAATGTCTTAATTTATATAATTTACTATTGTTGGTAAATTAATACAATTAATGTCTTAATTTATATAATTTACTATTGTCGGTGATTTAATATTAATGTAAATAAAAAAAAATTTTTTTTGAAAAAATTTTTCTTATATATTGTTTCTCCCAGAGGGCGCAATTACCTCTGGTGGGGAAATTTGAATTCCTTGTTCAACACTCTCATAGTGACTCACGAGAAAGGGAGGATGTACAGTGTGAAGCTCCATGCTAGTGGTGTTCTGGGATCAAGTTCTTAGTGAAACTAAATCCAAGTACATTACGCTTAAGGAGGAACATTCTCCTAAACCATCGAATTTGAGGACAATCATCAAATATTCTACAAAGTGAATGAATTATTTAAATATAGTTAGAATTAAGATCGTACATTGTTGGGAGCAATTTCTATGACAACATAGAAATATTTGTATATACTTTAAGTTACAATTCATAGTTATTAATCTATTTTATTAAAATTTAGTGTACAATATATTGTGACCTGCCTACTTATTTCCCAAAATACTCAATAACCATTAAATTTCTATTCAATGGAATATAAGTACAATATTCCATAAATCTTACAGAAGAATACAAAAAAAGGTAGTGTGGAGAGAATAAATCTCCCAAAAAATTCCTTAGATGTTAATCACAAATATCAGTATCAGTTTAAATAATCCTAATCAAGCCAAACATTCCCTAGTGGTTTATTTTTTTGAATAACTGCCAAATTAATAATTATTTTTAATTTATGCTACAGTGCCACCATCTATTGGATTAATAATTATTTATTTAAATTTAGGCTAAGAAGGTGGCGCTATCTGTTATTTAAATTTTTATTAGCCTAAATTTAAATAAATAATTATTAATCCAATAGATGGTGGCACTGTAGCATAAATTAAAAATAATTATTAATTTGGCAGTTATTCAAAAAAATAAACTGCTAGGGGATGTTCGGCTTGATTAGGATTATTTGGACTGCGTAAATCCCCTTAGTAAAATGTTGATTTATGATTAGTAGTTTTTTCAGTTTTCAGAAATTAAGAGAAGTACAGTAACTAAACTTCATTATAATCTTCATGATATCTGTATTTCTCAAAAAATATAATTACTATTTATTAGCAATTTCACTTATAGTTTCAGTCTTATAAATGATTGACTACAGAACAGATTAAAGTGAAAAACTTGATTTATTAAATAATTAAAGCACTTTCAACTTAACTAAGTCATCTTCAGTAACTTTAAATGAAGCTGTTACATATAGAACGTCTGTTTAAATTATTAGAATGCACAAGTTTTTTCATTATAAAATAATTTATAATTAAAATTAAGATAATAATAATATAATAAAATAATTATAACTATAATATTAATTAATAAGAATTAAAATTAATGATAAAATAACAATAAAAAATAAAATTAAAACAATTAAAAGGCTTATATATAACTCCATGGCGGTGGTATATTATATGGAGGATTATCATTAAGTACAAAAAATTTTTTCTTTTTATAGCTATTGATAACCATGGCCTATGTTATTCTAATCTCTGCTATGTTATTAACTGATTTTACGATTTTGGCACGATTCCAAAGGATGTTTATGTCATACTCGTAGACCCTCTTTGCCAGTGCAGTTGTTAATCTGGCTGCCTGTATATCGTTTCGATGTTCCATAAGCCTAATATCTAAAGCTCTTATTGTACTGCCTATATATATTTCGTGTTGTTGGAGGGTGTTATTGTATAACGGTATAATGTATACACCTGATCGTTTATGTGGTTGGGTCGGTGGTTTAATGTTTTTTGCCATATGGTACGTAGTATTTAGTCTACTATATGGTAGTATGAGGTTTTTCTAAGGTATGAGGTTTTTCTAAGTATGAAAAAAAATTTTTCGTACTTAATGATAATCCTCCATATAATATACCACCGCCATGGAGTTATATATAAGCCTTTTAATTGTTTTAATTTTATTTTTTATTGTTATTTTATCATTAATTTTAATTCTTATTAATTAATATTATAGTTATAATTATTTTATTATATTATTATTATCTTAATTTTAATTATAAATTATTTTATAATGAAAAAACTCGTGCGTTCTAATAATTTAAACAGACATTCTATATGTAACAGCTTCATTTAAAGTTACTGAAGATGACTTAGTTAAGTTGAAAGTGCTTTAATTATTTAATAAATCAAGTTTTTCACTTTAATCTGTGCTGTAGTCAATCATTTATAAGACTTCTCAAAAAATATTTCTCTCAAGTGTCTCTAAAATTCTATACAGGTGGAATAGATGTTTGAAGATTTATTTTGAATATATTTCTTGACCACCACTATATAACTCTATCTTAATAGATATTTTGAAATTATAGAACAGTATACTACAACTCAGCAACAGTAAACTTGATGACAATTAAATCAATAATAGAAATTATTTTGAAAAAAGAAATTACAATCAATCCTTCTACATATGCATTTTTAAAGTTATATGGTTTTTAAAAACTAGTAATGCTATATACTTCATAGGCTAATGAGGTATATGGCATTAGACCAGCAAGAAAAGAGAAGGGTGTGTAGGATCTCAATAAAGGACGCAAGAACACACCAACAAGCAGAGTATATAGGGGTGACAAGAAGGACTTTGACACAGAGGATAGAAGAAAATAAAAGGGACATAGCATAAGCGAGACTATCTACAACCTTAGCTGTAGAACATAAATAGAGACATAAAAATAAAGTGGGACATCGAATTTTAAGAAAGCTGAACACCCTGATACAGGCAACAATGACAGAATTCATAGAGATAGTAAAAAGGCAGAAAATGGAAAATGTATTGAATGAGAGACCAACATTGGAGCTCCTCCTCCCTTAGAAGTATGCAATCGAAAGAGAAAGCCGACATTAGTGCAAAATTTAAAACTAGAAACGGTTTATTATTTGTGGTATTAATTATGTATGTGTGATATAAGGTATTTATTTGTCCATGGATATCATATAGCTGCAAGTATATATCGAAAAAAACGTGTAAAATTGTTACATCACATAATGCTACCGTTACTGTTTGATGTTCAGTTACGATGGTAACCGTATGACTTCCACATTAAGAACTTTTTGAAATGTATTCTATCGCTATTAGAACATTACCTGAAGATGGCTTAATAGCCAAAAATGTTTGTAACATTAAAATAAAAGTGAAACTTAACTGCTAAAAGTGCTGATTAATCTATAACAGGGGTGTTCAATCTTTTTTACTATGTGAGCTACTTTTCTATACTAAGTTATTCGGCTATCTACTCTTTTATATAGATCATGTTCTCCAACCTCATATCTAAGTGGCTGGATGGCCGAGTGGTAACCTGTTGACAGGCCATGCCAGAGGACCTGGATTTGCATCCCATGTCTAGTATCTTCTGAAAAGTTTTTTCGTTTTTCAGGGTGCTGGGCCTGGTCCGGCAATCCCCATTCTTTGCAATCTGGCCCCTCTCTATGGGTGTGGGTGTAGCCCATGGTTGCAACTGGCCTGCCCCTTAGTAATCTCCTTAGGACGTAAAATATGCCAAAAAAACCTGATATCTGATTACGCACAATTATGCAGTTAAATGTACTTATTACTTTGGAGGACCTACTCTTCTAGCCTTAAAAACTAAAGAAACTAAAAACTATTTGTGTATTTAAAAATTTATTTATCACTTTTAATTATTTAATACAATAAATAAAACAAATACAGTATATTAAAATAAAATTTTTATTTTTCTATTTTGGAAAATCAAAGTTAGGAAAACAACATATTGGTTAGAAATTCACAAGTTACAAGAAATGCTGGTTGATTTAAAAAAAAAAAGTTAATGTGAAATTTGCCATTGTTTGGAGCTTGCAATAGTCAGGTTGATATGAAGAAGTAATTAATCCCAGACAATCATCCAAATGATCATTTGTAATTTGGTTTCTTGATTTTTTAGGACGTTCATATTTGAAAAAGTGGATTCTGACAAGTATGTCGATCCAATGTTCATATGAAAAAGAGCAGATTCTGATAAGTATTTCAATCCAAAACAAGACAGAATTTTTTGCGCAATATCATTAATATTAGAAATTTTTCATATGTATACTTCCAAAAGATATGAAAATTACTGATTTGACAATTTTAACGAAAAATAGATAAACAATAGCAATACACTTATAAAGAATTAAAAAGTAATACAAAATAATGATAAATAAAATATTATGTTTTCAATTTTAATTAAATTTGTAAATAAGGAGGAATAAATAAGAGATCAATCAAAAATTGCTCTGCGATCGACGGGTTGAACACCTCTGGTCTATGAGATATAAATAAAAAGCAGTAGTAAGTAACAGTTTATATTAATGCCATATATTATCTTATTTAAAAATAAATTTATTTTTTTTTTAAACTGTAAAGATGGTAGAGAAACATAAAATGGTGGATAATCTTAACAAAAATATTTCAAAAAAAGAGCAATTATTTTGGAAAGTAAATTAGAAATAATAAAACAAAGTGAAAAAGAAAAAAAATTGTAAATATTACTCATGCAAATAAAATGGTTCATGAATCAATTATAAGAAACATAAAATATAAAGACAGAATCATAGAGCATGCAAAAAGTTCTGTGCCAATGCAAGCAACAATTATTTCTAAGAAATATCATTAAAAAATATTTAACACATTGTAGACCACGCCTGTTTTCAACATGGGCGAATGATTTACATAATGGACCACATCCATTTTAAATGCAGGCATCAGAATTCAAAGAATATAAAGTTATTCCCACTTCTAATACATGCTCAGCTCTTTTTGTACCTAACCTGTCAATGCTATCTATGTACTCAATACAAGTGGTTCCATCTTGGAATAAAATTTAGAAGTTTTGTTTATTTTTTTGAAGACATAAAGAAGCTAGCACCAGTGTCATATTACAATATTTGTTTATATAAGAGGTTGATGTGTTCTAGATGATATTTGAGTTGTGTATTTGTTAAAGATATTATTTATTTATTTTATAATCATCAAACATTTATAATTCAATGAATCATCTAAGTCTGACAGACAATACTTCAAAAATTCATAAAAAAATCAACTTTTAGTCAAAAAATTTTATTTTATTTTTCAGCAAGCTAGGAAATGATATTTCCTTTTATCCCTAAAAATTTCAAATTAATTTATCTAGTCACTAATTTTTGAGAGACTTTTGAAAAACTGTCGGTCTGGAAGCGGTCCAGAATAAAATTGACGACAGTTCACAGTGGTCTCAAATGAGTTCATATTAACCAATCATACTTCGACAATTACTTAGGGGATTACATGATCCAAATAACTCTTGATCTTGGATTGTGTAATTTGTGAATGATAGAAATTAGTTTGTAATCTATTCCATTGAAACTATGCATATTCTGATACACTAAGTGTAGACAGTGGTGGAATTCAAATAATTTAACAATTGATTTGCTGTCATAATGATCATTTTTTAATGTAAAAACATGATATACCAAAAAGTAGTTTATTATTTCATATAATTAATACTTAAATAAGAACAATAAAACTAGATTATGCTATAAGGAAGTTTTAAAATATTAATGAAAAAATATTAAATAATACCTGACAAAAACAATTAGACAAAAATTAAACTGTTATTTAAAATATCTCCATATTGCTTGTTGATTAGCATCCTCGCTTGCAATTTTCTTCACTTTTATCTGAGCATCACTGGCTGTGTGATTTATCCTTAACCATCTTTTCATTGTAAGAATAGGATCCCATTCCTTTAGAGATAGACCAATTAGACTAATAGTCTTTGTATTTGATATATTAGAAACATAGTGAAGGAATAAAAATGTAGTATTTCATCAAAGATATAACAAGTTTTATGAAAACATAAAACTTGTTATATCTTTGAATACATAAATATCATTTATGAATACATAAATATTACAAGCATAATTTCATCTAATTATTTTCATCTATGGGCAGAATGAACAATACTATGGGTGCTTAGAATACACTATTGCACAGATGAACATTAAAAAAGAGTAAGGAGTGCAAATTTGTGATTTCCACATTGGTTGACTGCCCAGGCATTCACCTTAGAGAGAAGCCTGATTACAAGTTCTATTTTAACAACTGGTTCACCACACTCAACAAAAATTAAGCATCGGTTCTGCAAACTAGCTGAATTCCACCACTGAGTGTAGAAATAGATAACTGAGATAACTGATAAGGACTAAAAAGCTAAAAATTTTGTTGCATAATTAATTAAGCAATATTAAATAGAATTTCTTACTTACTTAACTGATTTACTGCTGGCTGTTATGGAATGTAAAAGTATATGCCTGCTGGCAAATATCTGCAATTAAGCCTAATTGATATTGATAAATTTATCAAAATTCATATCTTTCTTATTTTTTATCAAAAAGTTTTTAAATTATTCATCTTTATTAAATAAATTATATTTTATTCTTATTAAGATTCGAAATATGCTGCTCCATACTTAAACAAATATCAAAACTGCTCTTTATGTTCATTTTTGATATTTATATTTTTTTCTACATATTATATATAATTATATACAAATTATAGCACTAATGCAGTTTATTATATTCTTAAACAAATTTAATAACTAAAATAAATAAAAGTACTTTTTAGCCCTGTAACCAGGCATTCTTCAGTTACAAAATAACTTAAAATACAATTTTACGAAATACTAATATAAAGAGAATACTTTCATATTCTAAACAAATACAGTTCAAAATTTGAATACTCTCCTGTGGTCATTAATCTTATTATCTTATCAGATATTTTTGATGTTTATATAAAATATAATTAATATATAATTATATTACATTAAACACATTTTACTGGTTAAATAAATATGTGATTATTGATATATAATAATTTAAACAATTTTAAATAGTAAAGCAAAACCAATTCCTAATAGTAAATTGAAATAATTATAAATACAAAACTAAATGGCTATCAAGAAAATTTATATAAATTACTAACATATTAGTTCCAATGTTATAATATTAATTGTGATATATAAAATGATAAATGTAAGTAGTTGGAAACAATATTTTATCTCGTTCTTGTTGATTGTTGGTTTAGGTAGGTTAAGCCACCATATCACATGAGGGATATACTGTATCTGGCAGCAGCCAATTATAGACCCCATCACAGGCTGACTAACACCATTGATGAGGTCAACTGGATGGTTGAAGAATGGGGTTCAACAAGCTGGACCTGGACCCCTCCTGAAAAAGTGAAGGTGTGGGACCCGGATCCTCCAGGGTAGTAAGCCACAGCTTTACCATACAGCCATCTGTCCACTTGTTGATTGTACTATCTCCAAATCAATGATATAATTATTTGAATTTAGGTGTTAAGAATGGGCTTTGTTTTACCTTTAGAGTTGTTTAAATTACTATATATCAATACTTACATATTTATTTAAGCAATAAAATGTATTAAATTAAATGCAATTATATATTAATTATATTTTGAATAAACACCAAAAATATCTGATAAAATATTAAGATTATGACCACAGGAGAATATTCAAATTTTGAACTGTATTTGTTTAGAACATGAAAATATTCTCACTATATTAGTATTTTGTAAAATTTGTGTTTTAAAAGTTATTTTGTAATTGAAGAGTGCCTGGTTACAGAGCCAAAAGTACTTTTATTTATTTTAGTCATTAAATTTGTTTAAGAACATAACAATATATATTGGTGCTGTGATTTGTATATAATAACAGTGAACATTTTAGTAGAGGTTTTCAATTACAATATTATGGTTAAGAAATATTATATATATTTATTTTATTTTTAGGTTTCCTACAGAGAAAAAACAGTTTAACATCATGTTTCCAATCAAATCAAACCCCAAAATTTTCTTTTAGCCAATATCAATGCGTTAAAAGTTAATACTGTTGTTAACAAATCAGTTCCATAAATAATTATCTCTGGCTTGGAAATGGGGCTGTGCTAAAAGTAAAAACATGAAACAATACATGTGATGGTAAAATGATACATACTATAAAAATAAATCGCCATAAGTTTGACTATTAAACTGCATTTTATTATGCAGTTTATTAATATTTTTTTTCTTTTGTATGGTAAGCTTCGTGGCTAAATTTTGATTGCCCCTTTCCACTCATATATATATTAAGAAGCTCAAATGGGTGCTAAGAAATCAAGTCTGATGTAAACGCAAAAATAAACTTCCACTTTCTGTAGCAGCAACTATATTTGGGGATTTTACCATCCCATCATATGTTCATGACACACTCACTATGGGGCCGACATATGCGGCTACTAAGCCTGTTGAACTCATAGCCATGGCTCCAACAATAGAATCTTTAATGACACATATATATCCAGATGACAGACATCATTTAAGATCAACTTATGACACAATCTTAGAAGGGCATCTAGAACAACTGAGCAGAGAAGAGCCTACCTGAAACTGGAACATACCAGACTATGGCTGAAAGACAACAATTTAATTTGTACATGGGAGGATAAGACCAAAAAGATCATTCTCATGCCAGCTACCCAATATGATAATATGCTATCTGACCATATAGTGACTTCAGGTATGGAACTCCTTTCAAATGATCCTACACTTAAACTATAAAACCGTCTAGCCACATTATTACATAGAACTGACTTCCCTCATGCTGGAAATATAAACTTTTGCCTAATCTCACCTGCTCATTGCTTTATGCTTACATCAAAACTCACAAGCAATCAATATTCATCTGCCCTATGGTTGATAAGACCTTGTTGCCTTTAGAAAAGAAACTGGCCACATGGTGCACCCAATTCTTAAGATCATACTCTTTTGTTGTGGTTTCATCTTCTGAATTTATCCAAAAACTAAATAGTTACAATATAGAGGATATCGATACCATGCTTGTTGCAGACTATGTATCGCTGTTTCCTTCAATCCAAATTGAACCAGCTTGCTTATGCCTATTAGAAAATACAAGAGATTTAAATGTTTTAGCACCAATATTAAGAGATATATCTCATTTGATAACATACAACTCATTCTTCATGTATGATAATCATTTTTATAGGCAAACTAAAGACGTCCCTATTGGTGGTCCTATGGCCAGTATTATGGCTGAGCTAGTTGTAAGAAGACAAGAACAACAAGTCTCATCAGCACTATATACTAATCTCAAATTCCTAGAAAGTTATGTGGACAACTTGTTTATTATTTGCAATGACTCTAAAGATATAGGGTCCATCATGGGATACTTTAAAGATGATGCACTTGGATTAGATATTAAATTAGAACAACAGTCAGCTACCAATATCCATTTTTTAGATGTCAACATCACTATAATCAATAGAAATTTCTCTACATCAATATGTAGAAAAGAAACATATACTCCCAGCCTTTATTTCCAGATGGTCACTTAACCCTGTTAAGTACAAAGTAGTTGCATCCCACTACCTATTACAAAGAATAGGCACCCATTGCTCAGATAACCTAACTAAGCAAGCTGAATATAATATCATAGCAAATCAGGCACTCCTGCATAGATAAGACACAACATTCGTAAACAATATTAAAAAATTCATCGATAGACATGTGCAAACTGCCATTACCACCCCTGGGATCTAACAACAACAAACAATATAAGACACACTTAAATCCATTTCAATTTCACAAAGCCATTGAGATGCTAGGCAAGGCATTATTAAGAAATAATAAAATTTTATCATACAGTTGGCTGAATACTACGTTCCACACACTAAAGAACATTAAGCCACTGCACCCTAGTTTATATAGTATCCCCATTTATAACAATGATCTTAGTAGACCAGAAATATACATGGTTAGTACTACAAGGTCTTTAGATACCCACTTAAAGGAGCACCAAAGCAGTATAGAAAAGGTGAACTTCAATATAGCACTCAACAAGCACTTTTACTATTATGATGTCAGCATCGATTAGAGTTAAGCATGCATCATTATCCGATAAACAAAGCAGAAGATATTAGAATTGCTGAAGCCATCATCATTGAAGAATATAATAAGAAGATTCACATCATAAATGATAACCATCCTATTAATATACCACCTCAATGGCTTATATAACCTATATACTTAATCAACCCCTATCTACCATATTTTAATGTAATTTATTTTGTTGCACCTATTGTTTTTATAATTAGTTGATTAATATTTAACATGTAGAGAGACTTAATAATTCGACTTATTTGTTTGTTCTAAATATTTAAATTTAAATAACAGTCTGTAATTTTGTTTCAAAAATGTTCTGTATTCTAATTTTAATTGCTGATGATGACTTTATGAAGTTGAAAGTACTCCAGTAAATAGTAATAAAGCATTTTCCACTTTGAATCTAGAGTTTGTCATTTTAAGTATATTTTTTATTTATATATCTGGAATAATCCATATTTTATTAAAAATTATTTATAATAGACAAATGTTACTTACCTACATGATCACATCCTAAAATTTCAAATCTAACAGCTATGTTATATTTCCAAGTTAATGGTTTTAATCTTATAAACTGTGCTATTATTTTCGAAGGAAACATTATCGTTTCAATCTCATTTTTATTTAATTCAGGTACAGTGAAATTTACTATCTGCCCTCCACTGTTTGTCAAATAATTAAACTGTTGTCCATTATCACTATGAAGAACCTGTAGGATTCTTAATTGACTTAATCCTGATGCACCTCCTTGAATTTTTATTCCTGTTATTTCTTCTAATTTCAATAAATCAACCTAAAATTATATATCATTTTTATAATGATTTTTATTAAATGTCTAAATAAAGGATTATCTGAACTATAGTAGAACCCTGATTATCTGAACCACTACTACCAAATAAAAATTATAATACCTACTTTTAGTGCATTGGCTGTTATGCTGAAACTTCTTCCAATTAATGCATTCATTTCAATTATTTATACAAAAATATATATATTATAGCATAGAAATAATCTTAATTTGTTGTTACAGGCATTAAAAATCAGATGTTGGCTTTAACTTCTGTGTGGCTCAGGATAGTTTCCTGTGATCTTGCTGCATCATTGTCTATTGTACTGTCATCCATTATATATAATATTTTGTACTTTTAAATGCAATAGTAATATTCTTGTGTACAATAATTTAATTGTAGGTTTAATTACACTTTGTATAAACTGGATATTCTTATATATGTTTAATTATCTAAACTGCTGGTTGAAGAACTGCTGGACCCTAGCAGGGTGTCCATGAGACCCTCCCAATGTTCCATAAAGGTTTGAAAAAATACTCAAGAGCATTTAATGCTAGAATAAATTATGAAGGAATAAAAATAGGGGTCTGCAAGAGTGAGTGATCTCTGAAGGGAGTCCATGGTCTAGGAAAGTTAAAGAACCATTGATCTAAAACTATTTGATTAATTAAACCAACTTAGGTCCCAATTAATTCAGACAGTCAATATTTTACTATATATTAATAATTCATTTATAAGTATGAATATGGAAATTATGGAATTTTTAATATAATAAATAAGTTAAATTAATCTAAAATATATTAGTTATGATATAATTCTAAAAATGTCAAAATGAACATTTTTTACCAATTTAAGCATATATGAAAAAATCTTTATTTAACAGCATTACAAAATAACTTTTAAATACGGTAATTTATAATTATTCCAAAAAATAATGAAAGATAAATACAGATTTGATCTATAATTTACAGGTTAATAATTATTATTTCAGAAATAACAAAATTTTTTAAAAAACATATCATCATCTACAAAATATTCTTCACAAAAATAATATCACAAAATCAGCAATAATTAGATATAGAGATAGGCAGTCATTCTCATGATTCTAGTACTGTGCAGTAGCTACCTTGGGGGCGGAGCCTAACAATTTACCATAAAGTTTAAGATTAGCACTATTCTCGTAGTCCTACTTCGATGACATATAGAATAGCTTATGTGACATCAACATGGTAATCCACTTCATCTGGAGAACTGCTGTAAATTGTTGGTAGCAAAAAGTAAGATGGATGCCATAGATTTATTTTTATTGTTTGAAGCTGAATACAAAGTATTTAAATGTGAGAGAGTGTTTCGAGATCACAATTTTGCCAGAACTTTTTATTGAAAGCTATATCAACAAGCATCTAATGTATAATATAATAGAAAAATTACTTTCCATAAAAAAGAGACATAAAATAGGAACTACCTTGACTGCTGAAGAATAAGTATTAAATACAATAAATTTTTATGTAACAGGAAGTTTCCAAAAATCCATTGGAAACAACATTTTCAATAGTTTGAGCCAGTTTTCCATTAGCCGAAGAATTGAATATGTAACTAATTCAATCATCAGTCATTTTTTGTGTTATGTCAGCTTTCCACTTAATAGACATGAACAATTAGATACGAAATTAAGTAAATTTTATTTACGTGAATTATATATTACTATCATTTTATATTTTAAAATCAATTATGTATTATTAATATAAAATGTGAAAGAATGCTAATGTAGAATTTGACAATGCATTGCATTTGATTTATATATTACTCGTGTTATAATATAATATTATAATTGAATATTTATAAATTTAGTAATTAAATATTCAATATTTCACTGTGTTTATTTATGATTTTGAAGGAAAAAACAAGAAAGTAAAGAATTTATTTACCATATATACTCAAATATAAGCTGATCCGTGTATAAGCGGACCTCCCGACTTCACAGTTTTAAAATTGGTAAAAATGCATAACCTATGTATAAGCCTACCCCTCGACTTTAGCGCTTAAAATTCTATAAAAATTTGAAATCGATAAATTACGTGATCTTTGACTTTTAGTTACTGATATATTAATGCCATTTGCCAAAATAAATATTTTATTAAAACTTTAAATATATACATATAAAATAAATTTTATAATACAAACACCAATTTGCCAAAATAAATATTTTATTGAAACTTTAAA
Source organism: Olivierus martensii (assembly GCA_000484575.1). Classification (NCBI taxonomy): domain Eukaryota; kingdom Metazoa; phylum Arthropoda; class Arachnida; order Scorpiones; family Buthidae; genus Olivierus; species Olivierus martensii. Next base: position 21,819 of record AYEL01063588.1, read on the forward strand.
TATATACATATAAAATAAATTATTATAATACAAACACCAATATATCAATTTAAAAAGTAAAATTTTACTTTACCCAAAGCAATCAAGTGCATCGCATTGCTGACTCCAACCTGCAAAACAGTAAATGCATCAGATAGGCAACGTCGCACTGCCTGATGCGCCGTGATGCAGAAATTCTCGACAATAATCCAGGTAAAGTCATCCAACACAGTGTGCCTACATAACATTCTTGGATTATTGTCCAGAATTTCTGCGTCGCGGCGCATCAGGCAGCACGGCATTGCCTATCTGATGCACTATATAAATCCAGGTTGGAGTTGGCAGCACAACATGGTGGATTGTACAGGTAAAGTAAAATTTTATTTTACTCCGAAGCTAGATTGATGTCTGTGTATGACATTATCCTTAGGATGAAGGATGACGTAGCTTCAGAAAATATCAAGTTAACAAATAGTAATAAATTTTTTAATTTACATTAAAATATTTTCTTTTTATTTTTGTTATTGAATAACTGTTTTCTTTTCTAAAAATTTCATATTAAGATTATCACAGTAAAACTTTCATTGGAATACGTCTAAGTCACACGACTCCCAAGAGACCGTTCAAAGTTTTGTTTTCCCTATAGTTGAGTTGAGTTCGTATTCAATCAAATCTTTGATCATATTTTAAAGTGAATGGATCACCCAAATGATGATGTCATACACTGTTAGGATGACATGTGCAATGTGATTTCTAGATGTTAAGCGTGCAATTTTGGAGTTTTGATTTTGCTTATGATGAACTTTTTTATAGACTAAAGATATTTTTCAGTACAGATTTTAAATAATTATTACTTTTTTGTTATTTTAAACATTATTTTAGTTATTTTTTAATCTATTTTAATTAAATCATCGATGAGTTAAATATAATAAGTATTTATTGATTACTAGCAAATGAATTAAAACTTTAGTAATCAAAAACAACTTGCTTAATATTATAATAAAACAGTCCTTTACAGCCTTTTAGCAAGTATAATAATTTTATGCCAGAATAATATTATTATACTTGCTAAAAGGCTGTAAAGGACTGTTTTATTATGAATTAAAACATTCTTAATTAATAATAATGATTTTTTCACTCAAATATGAATCCTAGGTAAGATTCTTGATTGATTGTCAAGTTTTCTCTCATGTCGTATGGGGCAATGTGGAGTTGCCTATCTGATTACGGTATATTGACGCAGGTTGGAGTTGACAGCACGACGTGCTCGATCGCATTGAGGTAAAAAAATTTTACCTGGTATCGTATTAAGTGAGTTATTGCAAAATTTCCTTCCTGTCTTCAGGAGATGTTCAATAAGTTGTGGCTTTGTTTATTACTTCAATTTCTCCAGCCAAAAAAAAGTTTATTTTTTTGATCCGTGTATAAGCTGACCCCCCAAACTTAAGAAATTTTTTTTGAAGAAAAAACCTTGTCTTATACACGAGTATATATGGTAATTCAATAGACTCTTGATATTTAACATGCATGTTTTGCTATTTGATAAATTTTAAGTAAAATATATTTGTTGAAATCAGTTCAAAAATGAAAAAAAATAATGTTGAAAAGTTTTGACAATGTCGCCTTTTGCTTTCACTTTCAGCCAAGTTGGTTTCTTGATTAATACTTATTGGTGAAGGAACAAATTAGGGGCATGGTAATTATATTAATACGTAATTTTTGCTACTGATCTGAAAATGGCTGCAGCATACGATGAGAATAGCAATTCGTGGAGAAATGCTACTTCGTCATAACTAATGACATCACTACTCTATAGTAAAGTTGCTTTGCATTAACTTACCATAACCCACGAGAATGGTTACCATAGTCTTTAACTTACAATATCATTTGTATTATGGTCATAAATATGATCACTCATGCTTATGGTCATGATGAAATTGATAAGTTTTATAATTGGACAACTGAATTAATTCAGTTTTTGAATTGAAATTAATTTAAGTCTATGAACAATAGTTTTCTATAGGATAGCAAAATTTACCAATGTACTACAGTTGAACTGACAAATCTTGCTATCCTCTAGAAAAATTTCCCAATTTTTAACTAACTCATACATAAATCAGGCTCCTTTCATAAATTTTTTTTTTTTTTTTAAATTTCTTGATTTTACTATTTTACTTGATTTAGTATAGTAATTACTGCATGACATCAGAAGTAGAATTTACTGGAATATTTTTAATTCATTATTAACTTTTAAATATATGGTATATTTAAAAGTTAATAATGAATTAAAAATATTCCAGTAAATTCTACTTCTGATGTCATGCAGTAATTTTTTATTTTGATTTTCTGATATTTGGATTAGAGATCCCTAATTTATCTTTTCTTAAAAAATTAAAATTTTATTAAAACTTTTTGAATAATATAATTACCTGAATCCATTCATCAGGTGATATTTGTTGAGGATACCAAGCCCAATCACTGTTTAATCTAGCTTTAAATGGTTTTCCAGTTCTTTGTGCACTAGAAGCAGAAATCTGGTTATCCTGAATCATTCCTGATTCCATACCTCTTGGATAAGCACAGTCTATAAAACAAAATGAAATATCAATAAAATTAAATTTTAAGTAAATTTAAGAATTAATAAATTAAAGAGAATAAAAAGATATCAAGTATACAGAATTATATTTAAAATGAATAATATTATGAAGTTGGTTATATAAAAATCTTTAATTGGAATTAAAGATTTTTTATATAAACAACTGCATAAAGTGCTTTAATTAGTAATTTTAACTGTTTAGGATAAATGCAGTAATAGAGAAAGAAATTTAAGGTTTATTATAGCAAAATAAGTTTTCAAAAAACATAGTTCAAAACAGCTCTTTAGCAAGCACAAAAACTTTATTTTGGCAAACTTTTCGAACCAAAGATCGGTTCCTCATTTGAACTATTTTTAGAATATTAAGCAAGTTGTATTTTGTGCATTATGATTTCAAAAAACACTTGGCAACTTATTTTAAATACCACTTCTTTGTTAACACATTATGATAAGCATATGTATTAGGCATAGCACAATATTAACAGTGAAAATAACATCTCTTATGGAAATGTCTTTGGTTCTCTACAGATATGAAACATTACAAAATGTGAATAAATTAATTTAAATATTTTAAACTGTTTCTTAGAATCAATTCAAAAATATTTTGTAATAAATAACTACAAATTCATTAAAGCACTAATAGCAATATAGAATGACACTCTTTAATAATTCTATTACTAAAGTTTTCAGTTTTTGCCCTCATCAGATGCATAACAAAAAAATCAAACAGAACATTTTAAAAATTACAAATTATAATACTATGTTTGTTGCTATGATGACAACATTGTGATTAACTAGGGATTACATTGACAAAAAAATATAATTAAAATTAATAAATATAATAATATATATTGATACTTTCATCACAGCATTTTTATGTTATTTATCATGCTACTACTTGTGTCATTTTCTTTCTAAAGTATATATTGATATTATTATATTTATTAATTTCAATTATACTTTCTGGCCAATATAATCCCAAGTTAATCATAATGTTGTCATCATAGCAAAAAATATAGCATTATAATTTGTAATTTTTAAAATGTTCTATTTGATTTTTTTGTTATGATGAGGGAAAATGCCAAAAACGTTAGTAATAAAATTATTAGAATTTTATTCTATACTGCTATTAATACTTTAGTAAATTTGTAGTTATTTATATAAGTATAGGTACTCTACAATTTTCTTAAACCATATTTTACAATTATTAGCAAAAAATATTTTCAAAATTGTTTACATAATTTTATACTTGACAATTGAGATTAAATATTTTAAAATAATAAATTACAAGTATCCCTTAGTTTACAAAAGTTAAGCTGGGATATTAAAAAATATTCATTAAGTAAAAATTTGTGTAAAAGAAACTCATTTCCCATTAATTCCAATGTAAAAATTTTTAATTGATTCTTGGATACCATTGGGTTGTTTGGAAAGCAATTTTGCTTTCTTCCCACCAGTGATGTTAGTTGTATTTTTACCCAACAATTTCATTCTAAGCCATATTGTCATTATAAATTTTGACAGCTGACATTTCAAGGTATATTCATTAAAAAAATTTTTTTTGATTCTGTGCAGTTGTTTTTTTTTTTGTGTCCTATCAAATATGGAAAATAAAATGAAGATTTTTGGCATGTTTTGCTTTTTTACCAAAAAGATAAGAATACTGTTCAAGCAAGAAAAAAGTTATGTGAAGTGTATGGAGAAGATTTGTTAACAGAATGCCAGTGCAAAAACTGGTTTGCAAAATTTCATTCTGACAATTTCGAAATTAAAGATGCATCACATTCTAGAAAGCCAGTTGAAGCTGAGGATGACAAAATAAAGACATTAGTTGAAGCAAACCACTGAATAACAACATGAGAAATTGCTACAAGATTAAATTTATTGAATTCAACCATTCACGATCAGTTGAAACATTGATATCTGGGTTCCACATGTTCTCAAAGAAAGATTTGCTCCATCATATCGACATCTGTGATTTGCTGCTCAAACATGAAGAAAATGATCCCTTTCTGAACATATCATAACTGTTGATGAAAAATTGGATTATTTACAACAAAGTTGAATGCAAGTGATCGTGAAGCAAAAGAAATGAACTGGCTCAAAGCATTCCAAAACCCAATATTCATCAAAAGAATGATGTTCTTTGTTTGGTGGGATTTCAAGAGATTTGTATTTTTTTTGAGCTTCTCTCCAGACAATTCCACAATTAATTCAGAAGTGTACTGCCACCAATTGGATAAACTGAGTGATTCCATCAAACAAAAGAAGCCAGAATTGATTAACAGAAAAGGCATAGTGTTTCACCATGACAATGCTAAACTTCATACAAGTTTGATGACTCATCAGAAGTTGTTACAGCTTGGATGGGATGTGCTACCACACAGCTTCATAAAGTTTATGACTCGCCAGAAGCTGTTACAGCTTCGATGGATATGCTACCATATCCATCATATTTGCCATATCTGGCACCCTCCTCAGAAGCTGTTACAGCTTGGATGGGATGTGCTACTCTACCCACCATATTATACCCACCATATTCACTGTTACAGCTTGGATGGGATATGGTTCCACACCCATCATATTCACCATATCTGACACCCTCTGATTATTACTTATTCAAGTCTTTACAGAATTCTTTACATGGCAAAACACTTAGTTTAAATGAAAATGTCAAAAATCACTTGGTTCAGTTTTTTGCAAGCAAACATCAGAAATTCTACAAGCATGGTATCATGCTACTACAAGAAAGATGGCAACATAAATCAGAACAAAATGGTCAATATATAATTAAATAAAATATTAATACACCTAGCCTTCGATTTGCACGGCACTCAATTTACACGGTTTCGCTTTTACATGGTTTTTAAATGAAAACAAATAAAAATTTTTTTAGGTTTTATTTTGATTGTTTGTATTGTCATTTATAAATTAAAAGAGTATCATATTGTCAGGTTTTGTGAGTTTATGAGTTCGTACAGATTAATAAAGAGTGAATACAGCTATATTTCGCATAGTCCAATTTATTCACACAAAACAAAATAATCTTGTTTCATTACAACTAAATTCAATACAAAATCCAATATTTATCTCATACAACACTAATTTATGTCTTTAATTCAGAATAACTCACAGTTCTTCTTAGTCCACTTTCGCTTTCACAATTTATCACTCACTATTAACTTTTACTGTCCAAGTCTCACAGTTCAACTAAACTCAACTTACGCTTGTAGTTCACCTATTTATGTTTGAATGCTTTTATTGTTTTTATTTGTATGGAATATTGTTAATTTTTTTTTGTACCGTATTTGATGTTAATTAATGTTTATATTTTCATTTTCAAAAATAAATTGAAAAAGTATAAGCATTAAATTGTGTCTAAAAATTAATGAACCAATTCCCTTTTTTTCCTTTAATCCCTATCTCATTTTACACGGTTATAAAGAACATATTCTCGACTTTTCATCATCTTCTTTAAATCGATTTACACAGTTTACAGTTTAATTCAACATATCCTTCTATTTTGTATGAATTCTGCATCTCGTTTTACACGGTTTTAGTTTGTACGATTTTTCCAGGAACGTATCTACTGTGCAAATCGAGGGATGAGTGTATACTATAAAAAAATTGTCATTCATTTTCATGAAAAATCGAAATTACTTTCCAAACAACACTATAAAACTGATTGCCATTTTATTTATTTTTGATAAAACATTTCAAAAGCATTAATATAAATATAATTATAGATACTATAATACAATAGTTTATAATAATTATCATGAAAATTTAGCCTATGTATTGCTATTGGATTTTGAATTTCAGAGTTGCTAAGTACCAAGTAATCTTTGAATTTAGATCTAATAAAGCAATAAATATTCCAATCATTGCAATTTTATTTATTAGTTAAAATTATAAAATTTTTATCAAATATTGACTTAAATCTATGTAATTCTTAAAATATTCATTATGCTAAATTATTGGTAAAAATAATTTTAACTTTCTGGATGTTTTTTTTTTTGATAAAAGGGAGGAGCCTACACAGCCTAAGCACCACGACCAGCAATGGTCTATTGTGCACCCCCAATCAGATCATCCCAGAAGAAGTCCTGTCTTTAAAACAAATGACAGTATTTTCCTCAATGGGACAGTAGCAAGATCCTCTGGAACAGGAAAATACATCCCCAAAAGATCACGCCTAAGCCAAGAAAAAGCCACACATTCACACAAGATGTGAAGAGGAGTTTTCTCCTCATTCTGACATCTACAAATAAGGTTATCAACAAGCCCAATCAAGTGAAGATGTCTACTAAGATGACAGTGCCTTGTAAGAAGCCCTGTAACAATCCTAATTTCATGTTTATTCAGTGAAAGCAACTCTTTAGTTCACTGAGCAGAGCAACCTAAAATGAGAGCCTTCATCTGCTAAGACTAAAGATAGACCCCAGGAAATGAGATGCTAGGCTGCCAACCAGTCCTTGATGATCTGCCCAAAAGCATCAAGTCCAATGCCCAGGGCAGGCTCAGGTCCAATAAAGGGGTGAGAAGCCCCTTCCTTGGCAAACCCATCAGCAACCTCATTGCCCTCAATCCCCTTGTGCCCCAGCACCCAAACAAGCTGCATCCTGTTCTTGGTAGCCAGTTCCTCAATGAGAAGATGACATTCTCAAATAAGCTTAGAAACAAAGCGGGAACTGTCAAGTGCTTTAAGAGCAGCCTGATTATCAGATAGGATGTAAATATGCTTACAACCATAACCCCTATCAAGACAAATCTAACACATACAGAAATAGTAAAAATTTCTGCCTGAAAGACAGTGGCAAACCATCCAAGGGAATAGGAATAAAACATCTGCATCTCCTCACAGTAAACTCCACCCCAACTCGAGTAGTGGTTTTAGAACCATCCATATACCAAACAACCCTTGATACTGCACTCAAATCCCCCCAGCTCTCCAAATTATGAAAAACAACAGTGAAGGACCGGAAGAAGTTAAATTTAGGTATCATGTACAGTTCATTCCAAAAAGTTTGTCACCTAAGAGGAAGATGTTCGGCTTCCTTACAATACTTACAAACCAATGAGATTAATCATTACAGGCGCGAATTCGAGTTTGCGGAGCTTTGGACGATTCCATTTATTTTTTCTAAGCAACAGGGTTAGGTAGGCTTAATGACAGGTGTTCAATCATTTTTTCCGAAAATTGATTTTGAGCATTTATTAGGAAAGTTTCAATTTATTATTTACAATTTAATTTATGTTGTTATTAATTTACGCAAAATGCAGCATTATATAGTCGTAACTAAACGA
>AYEL01063591.1:0-12056 GCA_000484575.1 Olivierus martensii
AAAAAACCGCTTAACAAAATCGATCCCACTATAATTAATAATGCCTGGAAATGGTGCAAGAATAGAAAATAGAATTTTAATTAATTATGTCAATATTATTTATTTTATTCTTGTTACATATTTATATTCATTATTTTGTGTATAAATTAATATATTTATTGTAATTTCTAATATGTTACCATAGTAACCAAATTTCAAATTGTATGTGCGTTCTTTAAGAATTTGTTGTTCTATTTATGGAAGCTGAAGAGGATTTTAATAAATCGAAAGCGCTTCTTTATTTTAAACTTGTTGAGTGAATTATTTACATTTGTTTATCTCCTGCCATAGTGCTGAAAGTTTTTAATGATAGTTTTTTTAAAATCAATGGTATATACAATAAATTTGATATATCTGATATAATTATGAAAGAAAATAAGCAAGAAAAGCATTGATTTAAACAAATTATAATGGATAACTAATTTGTGGTAAAACAGTTCCTTTGCAAAAGTGAAAATTTTTCTTCATAAAACAAGAAAAAGCAATATAGATTTAGGCTCTTCATTAAATCAAAAATTTGCAAATCTAGGAATACCAGTATAATTTCAATAGGGAGTTCAGAATGACTATTTGGTTAAATGAACCTAATGGTCTTTTCAGCCAAGTGAACCTGAGAGTCAATAAATACAAAAGGAATTCCTTGATTAGTGCAGGTTTGAATAATGCAGTTTTGATTAGTGCGCAAAAATTTGAGACTATCTTTTGATATATGCGGTGCTAAATTTAATTAGTGCACTTCAACAAGTGCGATTTTTTTTTTTTTCAAACTATCTGAAGCATTGGCAACTGAATCGTGGGGACTGTAGTCTACATATTTAGAGCACTGCAATAAATTTATTTATTTATTTTTTAATTCTGTTAATATTACGACTTTCGTCATCTAATTGTTATTTATTTTAATTGATTTATAATTTTATTTATTAATAAATTTAATGTGAATGGCAACTATCTAATAATAGCCATTACAATATTATACAGCCAGCCTTGCCTTCAGTTCCCTTCCAGTACCAATGTCTATGTATATGTTTTTTAAAAATTACTTTTTACAAAATTTATGCAATTTTGTAAAAAATAATATTTTTTTTTGTGAAAAATAAATTTTAATTCTTACTATATTAATTTTTAAATACCTATACATATTCCTCAATGATTTAAAGTACATGTAATGCAATATAGATTAGTTTTGAGAGAGGAAAAAAATACATGTTTATAATTTTGATATTTTCCAGGATTCATTATTATTATTCCCATTGGTTTTTTAGTTTGATTAGTGTGGTTTTAATATATGCAGTGTATTGTGAGGATTTATTAACTGCACTAATCAAGGGATTACTGTAGTCAGTCCTACATTGCAATAAGAAAAAATTATTTTATTGCTTTTTCCATTACAAATAAAAATATATTTTGGATAGTTGCCCCTCTTCAGTTTATCAAAAAATGGATTGTTAAAATATATTGAAAATATTTATATATGAATAAAAAGAATAAATAATAATAATAAATAATCCTAATGGTTTTTTCATAGTAAAATTGAATAAAATACAGAAAATATAATGATAATATAAATTGCTGATTAGTTTCTTCTTTTTTTCTTGATTTATCAACCTAAAATTGTTTTTGTTAAATAAGATGGTTGATGACAAAACAGGATTAAGATATTAGATTTATTGAAAAAGTAGTAGAATTTTTCCAATATTTTGAAGGTACAAAAGAATATTAGAGGGTTACAACTTCTAATGGAAAATGTCCACTTTGCATACATGCTACCTTGAAGTGATAAAATGAAATACAATTCTGTGACTGGAATTGCATAACATGAGTTGCATTCATTGATTTGTACCATTATGCAAAAATTATAATGGAAAAGTGCCTGTTGAGATAACATGGCATTGTTTTCCAAAAGATGATGCTATTTGGAAGCAATGGATTATAAAAATTTGTTATGATGTTGGCAAACATTTCAAATTACATAATATGAGTTTGTTTAGCTGATTTTGTGGAAAGTGATTTTAGGCCTTTGCTTCATTCAAAATGACATTATTTGAAATCAGATGCTATTCCTTCTGGTTTTCCCTTGCATCCCAAACAAAAAAGTATTAGAAAAAGAATGAGAATAATTATGCATTTTAATGAAATAACTAAATAAATAAATATATTTTATGTTGAATAACTGTAATAGTAATTTAATCAAAATTAAATTCTGTGGAAAAAATTCATAAAAATAATTTTATTTGCTAGAACTTTACATTTTTAATTGATTAAATATAAAATAAAATTGCTTTAATATTTAATTATCATGAATTCTTAATATTATATAAATTAAAAAATATTTATCCAACAAGACATTCATAATATGAATCAGAGATTTCCATTTTCTTCAGAAAACAACAACAAAATAGTATCAAGTTCTTTGGCTTGCTTGAACTTTGCTTTTTTAAGCTCATTCCTTCATATTGAGCTTGGCTATGAACATTGTTTCAATATAATTATCAATGACATAATTGTATCTTTTGTTTAAGGATGTTTCCAAATATTGCTCAATAACTTTATTTTTTCATTTCAGGAATATTATTCATTGTTTTCCCCAAACAATGTTATGATTTGACAATACATTATAGGCATTCATGTGCACAGTGTCACAATTGAAAGATTATTAAAATTTACAATAAGTGGCTATGCTACTATCACATATGCACAATATCCAACATTGTTACTATTAATAATAAAGAACAGCACTGAATCGCAGCATATTAAAAAACGTTTAATACATCAAACCACGCTAATGTTTTTGGCTATACAGCCATCTTCAGGCGCATTCAAATCGAAACCTTCCAAGAAAGAACATACCGTTTCCTGATTTGAATGTGCCTGAAAATGGCTGTATAGCCGAAAACGTTAGCGCGGTTTGATGTATTAAACGTTTTGTAATACGCTGCGATTCAGTGCTGTTCTTTATTATTAATAGTCATAATTAGTACCAACATTGTTATATTGGAATCTGCAAAAATAGTGTTAATACAAGTAGAAAAATTTTTTTCCAAATGTTATATAATAAAATTGATTCCTTCACAATGAATTTTTCCAAGATAAATGTTTCTTTTTGTGGATCTACAAAAATTAGATATTCGAAGGCTGGGATGTAAAAGTCCAGACATAATAGTAAATCTAAACCATTATTCTTTATGATTTCATTTGGCCTCAATGCAGGACCCTTCTCAAGTCCTGGGCCTGACTGGGTGTAATTGGTCCCATCAGCTCATATCCAGCCCTGGCTACAAGCACTCTCAATATGATTATACTGTTTAATAATGTTTTTCTTGATTTATTTGTTATGGCAATTCCATATCATTATTATATAAAAATTAGTCATATTCCTATTTGTAATTAAGTTATACAATAATTTCCTATAAGCCATGTTAAAAATTTAAATTAAAAATTTTCAGATTAATTCAGATTTTAAAGTCAAGTGATTTCATTTGGTTTAAGATGACTGAAGGTTAGGAAGAATTAAAGTTTTTTCACTTCATAAAATTTCTGTTTTATCTTTGATCTTTCAAATTTTTTTATAATAAATAATAATTGAAGAAATCATTGTTTAGTTCTAGTCGGATATGATATATCCTTATGTCATAAATTCTGACCCCAGTATCAAAATATATAGTGTTTAGTATACCTTCATCCTTTTCTCTTTAAGAAAAACACAAATTATTTGTTATCATTAACAGTAATGAAAAAATGAATTTTTGAATCTGTTTATTCTCATAATTTGCATATTACATATCCAATAAAATAAAATTTATAAAACTAAAAAATTTTTTTTGGTTGGAAATTTTTACAAAATATGTATAAAAACATATCAGAGAACATGATAAAATTAAAATATAAGGTTAAATTTAAATAATATATGATTAATAGCCATCAAAATTGGAGAACGCTTCTGGAGCTCATATTTTATTGCCCTTGTTTGCAAGCCACTTCCACGATGCATCACCTCCAAATGACCTTGGACTACTCTCAGCTTACAAAAGCCACCCCTCCATTTACAAATGAAACAGGAACTATGTTTGTTTTGACAATGGGAAAAGATTTAGAACTGTCTGAAATGCAATCTCTTTATTTGTTTACATAATTTTGATAAGGAGGTATTGAATTACATAATAATTTATTAAAAAACAGCAATATAATATAAAAAAATGTTTCTTTGCATTATAGAGTAGAGACTTGTCAGAAATAAAAACTTTAATTCAATCAGAATATATAGATTAAAAAATAGTGAAAATTTTTAAATAAAAATGCGGGCTCACATCCCCTATGAAACCCAACACGATCAGGTAAATAGGACACCACTGCTGGGTAATAAATGAGACAAAAGTATATCATAATCAATGCTTTAAGGATAATATGGTATGCTAATTGTTAATCTAAACAAATGCAGACATAAACAACAATCATTTTTTCCATTTTTGTCATTTATGTTATAACATCAAAATACATCCCTAATCAATGAACAATATAAAAATTCTTCCATATAATACATTGAAAAAGACATATTTTGACAAAATTACTTTTAATTTTATATATCGAGTTGTAATATAAATAATTTCAATTGTATTAAAAAAAAAAAAATAGGCTTACATTTAATCAATTATATAATCACCATTGTTACTAATGACAGTTTACCATTTTATAGGGAATTAATGAATGCCCTTCTGAATAAAAGTTTTTTATTTTTTGATACAAAAAAGTCTTAAATGAAAGAACTGACTTCTTTATTGTTATTGAATTTTTTACCATTTAATAATAATCAGATGACACATGATCCGAAGAGTATGCTGGATGTGATACTGATTATCCGAGCTCCAAAATTTGAATGACTTTAGTTTAAAGTCATTCAGGAGAAAATTTACTGAATAATGAGAGCAATCATATTTTTCAAAATGTACAGAAAAATGGTTATATTTTATATTATATTCAGGGTCAGATTAAGACCCTTCAGGCCTATAAGCATAAAAATTTTTAAAACAAATTATAAAATTGTTCAATAATTTTTAGCATGCTTTTGGGGCCCTTTAGACTAAAGTCATTCAGGAGAAAATTTTGGAGCTCGAATGGTCAGTATTACCACATCCAGCATACTCTTCAGATCTTGTGCCATCTGATTATCACCTGTTTAGATCATTATAAAATGCATTAGATGGTAAAAAATTCAACAACAATGAAGTCGTCAATTCTTTCATTTAAGACTTTTTTGTAATCAAAAAATAAAAACTTCTATTCAGAAGGCATTCATTAATAGCCTATAAAATGGTAAACTGTCATTAGTAACAATAGTGATTATATAATTGATTTAATGTAAGCCTACTTTTTTTACTGAATAAACATTTTTTTAATACAATCAAAATTATTTATGTTACAACCCAATATTTAACTAAAACTTTATAATTTTTAATTTTTATATATAAAATAAAACTATATAATTTTAGTTAACTATAGTTATATATATAGTTTCAGATTTTATATACAGTGGTACCTTGGTACACGTCCGCTTTGGAATAAGTCCAACATGGTATATGTCCTGTTAGGATGCGAAAAATTTTGCTTGGTATATGGCCTTTGTTTCGAATATGACAGACTCGCTTCCTAGAACTTGTATGAGTCAAAAGGAGTCACGACACCATGCGCTATCCTTGTTTACCTATCTCGAGACAATGCCATGATTGCACTCGTGCACAATCATGGTGTCAGTACGCCAATTGCTATCATTCAGTGTACAACCCGCACTATAACTCTCTCTGAATTTTCATGTGATTTTGTGTTTTTTACATAAATTTTTAATAAATTCATTAACAATGAGTTCTAACAAAGTTAATGAGAAGAACTAAGCAACAAAGAAAATGATTAGAATCCCCATAGAGGTGGAAAAAGAGACTGTGGAAAAGCATGAAGGTGGCATGTGTATCAAGACTTGGCTGCTGCATACCATATGCCAAGAATGATGGTATCTATGATTGTGAAAAACAAAGACGTTATTAAATCAGCTAATGTTAAATTTTCATTTATTTCATCTAATTGCTTTCATATATATGTATTTTAGTATTAAGCAATGTTTAAATTATTTTATACAAACCCAAATCAATGTATAATATGCCAATAACAATAGGATTTTTTTCATGGGAACGGATTTTTTCCCTTTATTTCTTATGGGAAAAATTCATTTGGTATATGTCCTGTTTAGTATAAATCCAAGGATCTGGATGGATTAAGGATGTATACCAAGGTACCACTGTATTTGTTATATAATTTTTCTGTATAACTACTATATATTTTTATATTTTTTATACTTTTATATATATTCTTATATTTAATCATTTCAATGTTTATAATTATTCCTAATAATCTTTTAATTTCTGTTGTATAAGTAAGTTATTTATTTCAAAAATTAGTAAAATAAAAATGTGTAAATCATTTAATATTGTTAAATAGGAAAATAAAGTTTATTTATGTTAAAATTGCAACTGAAAATTGATAATAGTCATAATAATATTAAAAACTGGAATCAAAATTAATTATTAAAAATTAATGACATGGAATTTAAAAAACTTTTAACAAAACACTATAATTACTTACCACAGTTACAATAAACTTGAACTTCATAATCATAGCAAAGAGAATTAAATTTTTGATTTTTATTCAAACAAATCAAGCCAGATGGCAAAGAACATGTAATATTTTGAATTTCATTTGATTTGAATCCTACTGGCTGACATTTGATATTTGTAATTTTTTCTAATGGACACAAATTAAATTTTCTCCAAAATAAGCTTGAAATATTATTCAATTCTTCAAAATCTCCACCATTCTAATATATAATAAAAATTTTAAAGCAATATGATAATGACATTTAATAAATAATAACTTTTAATAATAATGATAAATATGTTGAAATTTACTATGACATTTGGAGTGAAAGAATTTATCCAAGGAGACCATCCTGTATAATGGCACTGATCTTCTGAAAAATTATAAACTTGAGAATCAAATTCAAATGTAGTAGTAAGACAAGGTTGACCAATACAGGATATTTCACCTTTGATGCAATAACTAGTAAATAAAAATTAAAAAAGATAAATTACCGGAATAAAAATTGAAATTCTAAAAAAAGATTGGATTTAATATCAATGAATCTATTTCTCTAAATACTGTATTAAGAATTATCAAATCTTTCAAAAAATAAATATTAGCCATTAGCTACTTAATCACAAAATTATAGTTATTTGTTTCAAATACAGTGGTACCTCAGAATACATCTGCTTTGGAATAAGTCCTGTTTAGATATGAAAAATTTTGCTTATTATGACCTTTGTTTGGAATACGACCGATTTGTATGCTAGAATTTGTATGAGTTTGTTGAGTGTTCTCTTAAAAATACATTCCTTATATGAAAATTAAAACAAGTCATAATAGTATTGTCTGGAATGATCAGACAATGTCATATTTCTGAAACATCCTGAAGAGAGGAGAGAAGAAAGTTCTTTGGACAGATTTTTAGTAAAAGTCAAACCTGGCAAGCCTCAACAAAGTCCAAGTAGGGAAAAGAGAGAGAAAATAGAAAGAGAAATAACACCAGAATTTCAGATTCCTGAAGTTTTTATTGGAAGCGGACTCTCCTTCCAAACAATAGCATCTCCTCTTCCTCCCTTCTATCACCATCCTAGTAGGCACTATACTCTATTCAGCAAGGTATTGAGATTAAACTTTCATTTATTTCATCTACTGTAATTGCTTTTGTATTTATGTATTTTAGTATTAAACAGTGTTTAAATTATTTTGTACAATCCTATCAATGTATAATATGCCCATAACAATAGGAATTTTTTCAATGGAACGGATTAATCGTTTTCTCTTTATTTCTTATGGGAAAAATTCATTTGGTATATGTCCTGTTTGGTATAAATCCAAGGATCTGGAATGGATTAAGGACGTATACTGAGGTACACCTGTATTTGAGTATTAATATCCAATTGGAGATATCAATAAACCAAATGATTATTTGGAAAATATGAAGATAATTGTTTGAAATATAAAAAATGAAGATAAACAAGAAGTAATATCAAATTTTTGAACATAAAGCAACAAAAAAGAATGAAAATTTTGGACAATGTACAACTATAATAATTTGTCACTCTTCAATTTATCGCATTTATAATTTGCCATTCTTTCTTGAATAGTAATTTACATGTGTCAATAGACATTGTTGCTTTTAATTTAAAATTTCTTGAACAATTCTCTGATTTCATAATTCACTGTTTATGTTCTTAGCCATTTGCATTTATATTTCCGTGCTTATTAGTATGCTGTAAAATTATAATTCTTTTTTAAAAAATTTTAATGATTTTGATTCAAAAATTTCCCTAGTTTTAAAATGAAATTGAAAAATTTGAGGGAAAGCTAGAACTATTTTTGAACAAAATATGTCATATTGAAAAAGCAAAAACCAACTTGTATATGGGAATTTGTTTATTTTTCAATAAGAATCAATTAAAATTTCTTGTCTCTTTACTGGATCTGAGTCTGCTCTAGACATCAAACTTGAATACATTAGGGTAGGTTTTCAGGGATTGATTGAATCTCTTTTGTTGGAGGTCCAGTGTTGGATTATGAAAAGCAAAAGCTCATATTTTAGTTCCTTTATTACAGAGAACTAAAGAGTTGTTTGCATTAAATAGAAATCAAGTAAGAATTGCTACAATGTTCCTTACATGTCAATGTTTTTTTAGAAGATACCACTTAATTGGAATTATTCATAATCCAATTGCAGGTGATTTCAAGAAAAAAATGAAACTCTTCTTCATTATTGATATATTGACATTTGTCATTATTGTAATTGATATATCATATATTGTGTGAATATGTGACCTTTTCAAGGCTAATGCCTGATCATTTAGGAATGCATTTTCCTACACCCTAAGATTTTTTCACAATCCCATGAGAAAGATGCTGTCTTTCAGTCAATAATCCACCTATGTGAAATACACAATTCAAAATAAAAGAAAACTTTTAGTAAGAAATTCATTATGAAAATAATGGGGATAGCATTTACAACTTAAAAAAGCTATAATCAGTCTCAAAAAATGAACAAATTGAATAGCACATCCAGAATGGAACATAGATAGTCCAGTTCAATATTCTAAACATTTAAATACAAAATCAATAATTAGAATTACATAAAACATGTGGATTTAAAAATATAAAAATGTCACACATATTAAAGATTTATATTATTTTAAAAGAGAAAAATCTTAAATATAAGAAAATTTTTAAACATAAGTGTTATGTACTTTATCTTTATTTAAAGAACTGCTTGGAAATCAAATGTTAAAGTTCAGTATTTTCCTCTGTTAAAGACAATTTATATTATGAAAACCATTTAGTACATAAATTAAATAAAATCTTTATAATCTATTTTTACTTTAATCAACTTTAACTATAAGGATTTACTATTTCATTTTAAATTTTATGAAACAAATTTTTGAATATGGCAATGTGTGGTAAATACTTCTATGACAACGTTTAATGCATTTCATAAAAATTACCTTTCTTGCTAATTCTTCAGGACTTATATTAGGATCAAAAGGAATTGGTTTTCCAACTATTGTTCTGAAAATAAATTTTCAGAATAATTTTATTTAACTAAAATTTTATTAACTATTTATTAACACCATAATTTTATTAACTAAATATTTTCATTTCTTCAAATTTCTTTTGTAAAACTAAAAGTTTTCTGAATTAATATTAAAATTTTAAGTTCAATAATTTTCCCACTTCATTGGAATTTTTTTACAAATATGATAGGGGCTTATTTAAATAATGAACTATAAATTGTAATAATAAATTATATCCTCACATCTTAAATATTCCATTTTTAATATTCATAATTTTATTGATTCTGAACTTTAGATTAAATTAAAAGAAATCAAATCAAGTTTCCATATTTTTTTTAAAAATATTTTTTAATCTTATTTAAACTTTATGATTAAATTTTTTACCTATAGTTTATTTATTATATAATCTTCATTGCTATAGTAACAGTTTTTTTTACTTTGTTATTTTAATTATATAAAATTATTACCAAATAAAATTTAAACTAACACAACTGAATTGTATTTATATTTGACAATTAATTTAGGCAGAATTAGAAAATATCATCACTCTATAAATGAAACAATCATAAAAAAACTATTAACTACAGCATTGATATTTTTAATTGAATATTTTTTATTAATCTAATCTGATAAAATTTTATATTTTAAAAATCAATATAGATTTTTGATGTTTGAAATCAATTATGATTTTTGATGTGATGATCAATATCAATATATATAGATTTGATGTTTTCTTTGAGTTCGTTGTAATCTAAATATTGTTTTAAATACCAGAATATTCGAATTCGAAGTTAAAGAATTCGATATTCGAACTGTATGTTAGAAGCTAGTAAATGTAAGAGCTGACGATGGTGAGCTAAACACCGAAAACGTTACTCAATAAAAGTTTGTTTTAAAGAAACTTAGTATATATTTTGGTCTGCTCAAAGGTGCTGTTACTTCTGGAACTTTTTTATATAAAGATACATTCTGTTAGAGCAGTAAAAAAGATAAATATAAATATTAAAAATCAATGTTAAAAATAATAATAAATATTGCAGCTGTATTATAGTAAACTATAAAATCTGGCATTCTTAGGACTGAGAAATGCTGTTTAAATTTTTCTTTTAATTTAGAGCTATAGCATTTACAGAAATTATACAAATTAAATTTTTAAATAATTTTTTTAGTATTTATTATTATTTATGTTTAAAACACCATTATATTTTGCTTATTTATAATAGGTGAAAATGTAGCAGCATACACAAATTAAAGTTTTTAAGTTTAAAAAAACTGAATAATATGATTCTAATATTATAAAAACAGTTTATTATAATTCTTTAGAATGATGAAGATCTATGGGAAGGCTGAAACATTACAATAGCAAGCAGCAGTGGTTCTTAATCTTTTTAGTGATCAGTACCCCTTGAATTTAAAAATACATTCTCGCACCCCTTGAAAAATGTGTCTATATTTCTTTATTTAAGAAATTACCTCTATTCCAAGATAATTTTTTTTTATTAAAAAACATACAAATAAATTTACATAGAGATCATTTTTAATGGCTACCTTGTTGTTGTTGTTCTTTATTCGTAATAATACTTTTGAAGTGAGGCTCCTTTATTGAAAGGGTTACATGTAAGTTGTCACTTGCATTTAAGCAATTTCTGGCTTTTGTTTTTATGTGCAAAAGTGATGAAAATCCCATTTCACATAGATAGGTGGTGACAAATGGTAAAAGTAGCATCATCCACATTGAGAAAGAATCCATTCGATATTGTCAAAGTATGAATTGTAGACGAATAAAATCGAAAATGCTCAGTTCTAAATCAATGCAGAATGTGTTCATTGATCTGTAAGTATAAGTATTTTTACAAATTATTGCTTATTTTCACTGGAGTAAAATCCAACATCAACGATTAATGTTAGTGAATTAAAGAAAATTAGTGTTAATTTCTTCGTCAAACTACACCATTTATGTTTGTACTCAGAGTATGCATACACATGGCATGTATCAACCAGTTTTTTTTTTTTTGTGCTGCATTTGCTGGTAAGTGCAATGTGCCGAGGCAAAGGTAGAGAGAGTAGGTCTCAAAAGTCAACATAGCATTTGCTAGTTTCTCACAGATGAGTTTCCATCAAAAATTTAGAAACCTCTCTTGAATCCCTGAAAATGTTTTCTCACACCCCAGGATATCAAGTTTCCATATTTTTTTAAAAATATTTTTTAATCTTATTTAAACTTTATGATTAAATTTTTTACCTATAATTTATTTATTATTTCTTACTTACGTTTCTTTTTTAACTGCTCTATAAGGGATTTAATTACCTTTAATTACTAGCACTTCTGAGCAGACCAATTTCCTTAATCATACG
>AYEL01063592.1:0-19852 GCA_000484575.1 Olivierus martensii
CGGCCCACCTATTGGGACACCAAGATATTGTTTGTAATACCGATTATTGTAAACAAAATAGGAATTATAAACTATAAGGTGCGAAATATCCTTTAGGATATGAGGTGGGACATTATTATCAGTATTCTCAACAAAAAATCGGTATAAAAATAAACAAGCCGGTTCCAGTTCAATTGAAGGGTAGAGTGCATTGTAGTCCGCCACCACTAACTGATCATTATCTTGTATGTGATATTGGTTTAAGGCTTAATAAAGCTGAAAGATCTACAAGTTTAGTAAAATATACTGTATTTTCCACTTTTAAAATTGTGCTGAATTTATTTACTCGTTATATTTGACAATTAATTATTACAATTTGACAATTAATATATTCTACTGCAATAGAATATATGTGAAATATTTCATATATTGAAAATTTTCTGATAAGTAAATTAAAATCAGTATGAAATTAAGAAATGATATTTATTAATGCTTTTCATTATTGAAAATTAATCACAGTGAAGTCAATAAATATTAATAACCAATTTATTAATATGCAGTTTAATTTTGATACAAAAATAAACTGCTAGTATTAGACCAAAATAATTTAAATTTTTCATGTTACTTTTCCCTACAAATTTTTCATTATAAAGTTTAGATGAACTATTCAGACAGAAATTATAGCCAAGTAAATATTTAAATTATTGTTGTTAATAATTGTTATAAATTATTTAAATAATTATAATATTCAATTGAATAAAAATAATTACATTAATAATAATTCTAATATTTTCATACCTGAGTTTAACTGGGAAACCTCCATATATTGGCACCACAGGTAATCTCAGTTTATCATAAAATTTCCTTAACCATCCTTCATTAAAATAAAATATTTGTTAACAAAAATACTTAATATTAAACATTAATGATCTTTTCTTTATAAATAAAACAATTCATAAATCTTGATAAACTCAAATTATTTCAAATTTCAAGAAATATTCCAGAAGCCATTAAACATATTTTGTACATTTGGATATAGAACAATCAAACTTACTCTCTAAAATTCCAAGGCTATAATAAATTGCTATGTACACAAAAAACCAAAATAATATATACAAACCTGTTCTAATTTTATATAATATATAAATCTGTTCTCATTTTAAAAATCATTAAAAACTTAAACCTAAAATGAAATTGAGAAATATCCGAAATTAAGTCACGATCCATTCTATCAAGCACTTCCACGTTTCTTCCGCTCTCACCTTTTTGGTGTACAGTTTATCGTATTTCCTCTGCAATTGCTGCATTTTGAGCTGGCTCTGCTCCATTCTATAAACTATTAAATATAACTGCTTATACTTACTCTTGTAATTCAAAGACTGTACAGCACTACTAGCAGCTAAGGTAAGTCTATGAATTACAAGAGCAAGTATAAGTAGTTATATTTAATAGTTTATAGAATGGAGCAAAGCCAGCTTGAAATACAGCAATTGCAGAGGAATGGTAAACTGTACACCAAAAAGGTGAGAGTGGAAGAAACATGGAAGTTCTTGAAGGAGTGCAAACCAAATGCAGTATACCCAATGACAATATTAAATTATGATGATAAAAAATTATCTAAAATATGCATAAATAGAACTAGAAAAAAAAAATATGCATAACTATACTGTTTATTATTTGAATCCTTAAATCTTATTTGATGCTTATTTACTTATTTAAACAAAAGTTCAAACACATACCACTGCTTCAAAATTCAGTAATTCAAAAACGTAAACAACCAAAAAAGCACATAACCGCAGTATAAAAAGTTTATTTATTTTCCAAAAACTATCTAACGTTTTCGGTTTTACTAAACCATCGTCAGGCATACAGTTCCAATTACAACAGAAAAATAATAGAATTCTATTATTTTTCCGTTATAATTTTCCGTTCAAATCACATATTTAATAAAAGAAATATTATTAAATATAGTGATTCTGTTAATTAAAAATATGTGGATATATGTAGCTATTCACAATAATTTCATTTAAAACATTGAATATTGCTCGAAAATAAATAAACTTTTTATACTGCGGTTATGTGCTTTTTTGGTTGTTTACGTTTTTGAATTACTTATTTAAAGTCTATATTTATGTATACATATAATGCATTCAATAAAAATATATTTTTTCAATTGTGATATATAAATTAATAAGCTACAGATATCAACAATCATGATTTTGCAATTTTTACTGATTAGTATTTTATATATTTACAAATAAGCCTTATTCAAAGTGGAAAAATACAATAAAATAAAAAAAAATATTTTTCCACTTTGAATAAGGCTTATTTGTAAATATACTAGTTACTTAAGTGGAAATTTTTTTTACACTATAGTATTTTATAAACTAGCACTTAACTGAGCAACAATAATTTGTTTTAACTAAAAACAAAAACATATTTTATTCAAGTAAAACTTTTCAGTACTTCCATACTCTCCTCAGTACATCAAGAACTATTAATTAATGTATTTTACAAAGAACATTTCTTTTTAAAATGTTTGAATGTTCTTTGTAAAATATGTTGATTAATAGTTCTTGATATACTGAAGAGGGTACAGAAATACTGAAAACATTGTACTTGAATAAAATACGTTTTTGGTTTTAGTGAAAACAAACTATTGCTGCTCAATTAAATCCTAGTCTATAAAATACTAATCAGTAAAGATAGACAAGAGCAGAAAGAAAGGTTTGTAATTTTTATTTTAAATTATACAAGATAATAAATTTGCATAACATTTGGCATAAATAAATTCAAGTTTTATATAAAGTTCCAAGAAAAAGTTTTTTAAAAATCCAGAATATATAGAAATTTATGAATTAAATGATATAAAAAATTATTTGACTATGATAATAGTTGAATAGTTAAGATTAATCAAAAAATTAATGTCTATGAGGAAACTAATCTTTTCTTTAAAAAATTTTTAGAAAAGAATTTTTTCATTATAAATTTCTAATTTTCTTTTTTTTTAATTTACTTGTATTCTTTTTTTATTCACCTTTTATTAAAAGTATAGATAGCAATAACTACCAGTTTATGAGTTTTCACTCAATGAAGTTAATGTTCATTTTCAAAAAAATTGAAAACTGAACATTAACTGCAATAAATAAATGATAAACATTCATAAAAAAACATTTCAAATCACATATGTATTATACAATACAATATGACAACTTGTAGCAAAAAACTCTGTTGTCTGCTACAAAATCAGAAAAATCAAAAATGGTGATCAAAAAGTGGAAGCAACAAAACCTCTGGTTTTATCAGCATATTATATAAATAACTTCGATTCCTTGTTTCTATCTAAGGCAGTGGTTCATATGCATAAAAGATCATCACCTTAACTGATTAATAATGAAAAATAAATATTCTTTAGCAGTTATATAGCATAAATAATTTCTTTATTATATTATAATTTGATTGATTTTAAAGGTATATTTTCAATTCTTTAGATAGATAAATCATTATTTAATCATATAGTATTGATTTTAGTGACTTTTACTTAATTTTATTGTGGCCAAAAAGCATTGCTAAGAATGGAATTCCTGATTTTAACATTATGTCTATCAGAAATTGATTCTTAGTTTACAAATTCTTACTTTACAAGCAATTTCCAGGTCCAATTTAACTCAAAAACAGGAATTACCTATATTGCATTATTTCTTGAATATAAGAAAAATTCCATTTTTTAAATCTGATTTTATTAAATATATTTCTTTTAAATTAAACAAATTTATAAAAATTTGTTTAATTTAAAAGAAATATACTTAATAGTAGGGGTCATACAACCATCGGGGGATGAAAACAGGTGTATATGTGGTTTTTCTATAAATAGTAGTATATAAGTTGTTATTATTGATTGTGATATCAACATCCAAGTAATGGACATTTATAGGCGAAGACTGTTCCATTTTAATATTAAGGCCCAATGCGTTATCATTAAACTGCTCAAGGATGTTTTCTACGTTTTTTGTAGCAAGGATTATCAAAAATGTACAAGACCAGGGAGATTTATATACATTAGAGAAAGTAGAAATCTTAAGAACAGCAGAAAAAGAACCGGTTATCAACTCTCAGCAAGCGGAGGGATTCTCTAAAGCCTGGAGATACCAAATCCGGAAGTGTACGTCATGAATCTGAGCATCCGATTTTATGTACTAGATGTTTATTTTTTTATTTTTTCCAACTTTTCATTAATCAATTTTTAAATTTTTTAAATTTTTTTAATTTTAAAATATTTTAATAAATAATTTTTTGTTTTATATTTGTATGCTACATTAAAATTTTCCCGAGATGCCATTCAGCTATATCAATTAAAAATGTAATAATATTCTATTTTAGAATGTTAGTTTAAAAATTGGTTGTATTCTGAAATGTAACTGAGGATGGTATAGGAAACATACCAAAAACGTTTTTATGTTGAAATAATAAAAAGATTTTGTTTTCTTGACTGCTGGTTAGTGCTGTAGAAAATACTGAACTTTAATAAGTGTTATGTTCCAGAGATATAGTCACAACCAATTATACGTACCTTGGAGGAAAAGGTGATAACTTAGATGACTCTTCCGAATAGACAGACAAGGTCGATATAAACAAATCTGGTCGCTATCACATTACAGACTCGGACTGTGTCAGGAAGACTAAAAGCATACACCCGGTAAGACAAAGACTCTCACCCCCAACAACCGGTAGGGAGAGAAAGAGAGGTAAACCCTCAGATGCCGTATGCGAGGGTGACCACAAAAATACACATGACCCTACATCACTTCCAGTTACGTGACCCGTGACATGCACACAAAAGTAAACAAGACTTTACTGTACATATCACTTCTCTCCCCTTACGGTTGATACCAAACACACTCCCTAGGTAAACATTATCGATTAGTCCCCTGACTTACAATAATTTTGTCTTCGACTGATATGTAATTACAAAGACAATCGCACTTTCAATTTATTGATTTCTGGTAAACATTTTTTTTTTTAACACAATCACATAGTAATTAATATTATTAATAATTTGTATACATAATACAAGATTACATCTAATCACACTGTGACTGAACCGTATTGGTGGTTTACTACAATGCCCTCTACGTGTGATTTTTGGACTCGACCCAATTCTGGGTTGATTTTGAGTGCTCATTGAATTTCTTGATGGGAAATCTACCGTAGCCTTCTCCAACTGACCTCTGTCCTGACCATTCAGTTCATGACTATCAATATGCGATTCCAAATTGTCGTCCAAATAAGCGAACATAGAAGGACGTAACCTATTTTCCAAATGACTAATACGCAATTGATTAATATGAACCTTCCTAATCGTGTTACAGGGACTAACTCTAACTAGATACAAATATTGACTTAAGTGTTTACATATTCTTCCAGGGATCCATTTTACTGGTCCTTTTTCCTCCGTACGACAGACTAAGACAGGATATTTAATGTTGAACTGTTTCAGAGGGGCTCTGCGGCTATGTGAAGGCAGATTTGACGGCCTATTAAAATGTTGTTAGGACTGATCTTGAGTAGACTGACTACAGTTCAAAGCAAATTTGACTTGCTTACAGATTTTTTTTGTTGACTACATTTGAGTTTGGGTTTATGCGTGATAGTGGGGATCTAGGGACAAACGTTAACACAAACGACATCGGAGAGTACCCCGTAACAGATCACGGAGTAGACCGATAATTATACAAACAACGAATTAGGACCTTGGACAAGGGCAATTCTCCTGCTAACAAGGCTTTGTTTAACATATGTTTAAAGGTTTGGACTGAGCGTTCTGCTAACCCATTTGATTTGGGATTATATGGTGGAGAGAAAAGTAATTTAATTCCTTTTGCTCTACAAAAATTTTGAAACTCTCTTGATTGAAATAGTGGGCCATTATCAGACACCATACAAATTGGAATTGAAAAACAAGAAAAAAACTTCATTTAATTTGGACATGACTACTGAGACATTTGTAGATGGCATTTGAAAGCATTCCACCCATTTAGAGTAAGCATCCATGATAATTAGAAAAGTTTGACATTGGAAATAAAAAAAATCTAAATGAATCCTCTCCCACGGGTGCTTGGGTTTTGGCCATGGGAACCTGACTATCTTATTCCTGTGCTTTTGTGTTTTTTGACATACCTCACACGACTGTACAGCTTTTTGGATGTCATTATTCATTTCTTTCCACCAAATGTAGGACCTAGCGAATAGTTTTGACCAAAGGATACCGTTATGATCTTGATGAATAATTTTTAGCACATCTGACTGTAAGGATGTAGGAATGACTATTCTGTCTCCATAAAACAAGCAATTTTTTGTGACTGATAGATAATTACGTATGTTATAATAGTACTTTAATTCTGGGTCAACAGGCTTTGACCATCTAGTCTTAATATAACTTATTACCTTTGACAATACTCTATCATTTAAGGTGTGCTGGGAGACTCTTTCCGGAGAAATCAATGGTGTCGACAAAAATAGAAAATTACAATTTTCATCAAGAAGTTTTGCTTCACACGGTAGGCGAGACATGGCATCAGCTTCTGGAATTTTTGCTCCCTTTTTGTAAACAATTTTGTAATTATAGGCAGATAAAATGACTGACCAATGAATAATTTTAGAGGCCGCGGTTCTTGAAATACTCCTAGACTCTGAAAACAGTGATTTTAATGGCTCATGATCCATAAATATAGTAAATGGCCGACCATAAAGGTATTTGTGAAACTTGGTGACCCCTAATATGACTGCTAAAGCTTCTTTATGCAGCCGACTGTAATTTTTCTGCACCTTTGTTAGTGAAGCTGATTCAAAAGCTACCGGAAGATGTTGTTTTTCCTGCCCCTGTGATAAGACTGCTCCCACACCATAGGCAGATGCATTTACAGTTAAGTAAAGGGGTTTTGTTGGATCAAAAAAACTAGTAAAGATTTCTCGGACAAGGCACACTTTCTTTACTGAAACACCAGTT
Source organism: Olivierus martensii (assembly GCA_000484575.1). Lineage (NCBI taxonomy): Eukaryota > Metazoa > Arthropoda > Arachnida > Scorpiones > Buthidae > Olivierus > Olivierus martensii. The sequence continues at coordinate 6,986 of AYEL01063592.1, forward strand.
CACATTCCATGGACCAAACAAACTTTTCATCTTTACGTAATAATTTATACAATGGTTGAAGCAAATCAGGACCCACTGGAATAAAATTTCTATAAAAATTTAACATTGAGACGTATGATTTCAGCTGCATGACATTTGACGGTGTTGGACAACTCGATATCTTTTCAATTTTTCCTTTTGACGGTTGTTTACCATCCCCAGATATCCAAAAACCTAAAAATTCTAACGACCTGACAAAAAACTCACTTTTTTCTGTATTCAATTTTACATTAAATTTCTCCAATCTTGCTAACACTACCATCAGCACCTCTCAACACTCTTGTTTGTCTTTTCCCCCAATTAGAATATCGTCTAAATAGCATGCGCAATTCTTAATCTCTCTTAAAATGTTGTCCATGACCATCTGAAAGATTGCTGGGCTAGAGGCCAGTCCAAAAACCAGTCGATTATATGTATATAGGCAATTAATGGTATTTACCGTTAACAAACATTTACTCTGCTCATCAACTTGTAGCTGTAAGTAAGCATTTGTCAAATATAAACAACAAAAAATAAACGATCCAGTAAAATTATCAAAAAATTCATCTATATGTGGCAAAGGGTACTGGTTAACCATTATTTGGGGATTTACAGATTTTTTGAGGTTCACACACAGACGTAGCGTTCCGTTTTTCTTTGACATGCAAACTAATGGTGATGCCCACTGACTATATTCTACCTTGGAGATAATACCTCTTTCCTCTAATTGGCATAATTCTGACCTTACTTGATTTCGCAACGCATATGGAACATTATATGCTCTTTGAAAAACAGGTTGGGCATTTTCCTTTAACCTCACAGTAACTTCGAACCCCTGAATCGGATACTCATTGTCAGACATTGAGAAAACATGCAGAAATCGGTTCGCTAAATCTATTAACAATTTAGACCTAGATTCCTCTAGTGCTGAAACAATGGCATTACAATCAGATTCTACCGAAATTGGAGTTTTCCCCCACATCCAATACGTTAAAAACTCCCTCGATGGCGTCTCCACCTTGTCGTGGTGAGGGAGCTTGCGTGTTCCAATAGTCTTGAGAGTTATGCCGGCAGTAGCTTTGGTACTGGTAGGGTATCCCATGCCGGACATGTCGAAGGTAAGGGGCCAGACTAAGAGAGCGCTCTACACGAACTAAAGTGTAAGGCATCATGCTGAGAGTTGAGTGGCACTTTAGTAGTAAAAAATGTAGTGCCGTTAACGATCCCTTCAGGGCACCCGGCAAAACCCTGTCATAGTTAGCCTTATGCCCGTATTGGGGGATAACCGGGTGGTGACTTTTCGTGTTTCCCCCAGTTTTACTTTTTGGCATGGATGGTCAAAATTTTTTACAAAATCTTTTTCTGAGGAATCTGCTTCTTCGCCTCATCTTGGGAGTGGTGGCCCTGGTACCTCATCTGGGGGTGCCGGGATCACTGATGTGCCTCCGATTGGTGGGGCAGGAGAGCAGGATCTTGGGGTTACTCCTGCCTCCGGGAGGGAATCTAGTCCGCAGAAGACGGGTTTGTCTGGTGCGGCTAGACGAAAGCGGAGGAGGGCTAAGAGGGAAGCTGCTGATGCGGGTGGCTCTCAGGTACTGCTAGGTACTTCCCAAATAGCTTCTTTGTCTGGTTCTCCTGCTGACACCCCTGGTGTTAGCAAGAGGACCAGATCTCAACTGTCCAGATCTCAACTGTTCTGAGGAAGTGAGACCTTCTAAGCGATCCCAGGGCTCTCGACCTGGAACTTATGTGGAAGCTGTAGCTTCTTTTCGGTTAGCCATCATCAACGAGGGTTTCCCGGACTCCAAGATGGTGACTGCTGATGCAGATCTTATTTTAGATAAGATCCTGAGTGGCGTAGATGAAATTCCTTCTGGGAAGACCTTGCCACTACATAAAGGGTATACCTTAGACAATGGTACACTCATTTATACTTGTATAAATGAGTTCACCTGTCAGTGGCTTACTCGGCTCTTGGATGGGCATATTCTTGGACAGAGGATTCGTTTAAGGGTTATTCCTGCGATGAACTTGCTCAAGCCTGTGAAGATGGCCTATCGCACTGCGGACACGTGTAGGCAGGACGTCGCCAACTTTTTGCTCGACTCCAAGTTTTCAATCGGGGGGTTCAAGACTGAGCACTGGAGAGTCTTGGGTCGTAGTCGGGACGGTAAAGGACAGCGTTTTATCCTAATGGTTGATCGTGCTTCGGCAAAGGCCATCAAGGCAGCCAACTTTAAGGCTTTCTCTGGGGTCGATCAGGGTACCTTTAAGGTACTTTCGGATCCTAACTCCAAGTCTGAGAGACCGATAGCTTCAGTGATAGCTCCTGAAAAAGGACATGAACTGGTCGGGCTCTCTGATAAGGATTGGGCTTCTGGGAGTACCACTGGTCCTTCCGACGCCCAGTCAACGGGGGAGGGCATGGAACTTTGCCCACAGTACCACTGATCCTTCCGACATCCAGTCAATGGGTGAGGGCATGGAACTTTGCCCACCCTAGGTACCTGTAATGATATGGGTCTGAGGTTGATTCAAATCAACCTCCAGCACTCCCGAGCTGCCTCCGCCCTTTTGGGTCAGATGCTCATGGGGGGCTGTTATGACCTTGCTCTTATACAAGAGCCATGGCACTATAGGGCGGGGGCTTCACTGTAAAGAAGGTAAGTTGTTTACATTTACTTCTCAATAGTGGTCCCCGGACCTGTGTATTTGTTAAAAATAACATACATGTTAGGACCTGTGTATTTGTTAAAAATAACATACATGTTTCGCCTGTTTGGGACTTTTGTTCGGGATCTTACAGCTGTTTGGGTGAAGATTAATTAAGGGGATACTGGTAAGGCATTTATTATTTCCTCTGCTTATTTCCCTTATGATAGATATGAACTTCCGCCAATGCCTGAATTTGGGTCTTTGATGCAATTTTGTCATAAGAATCATTTTGATTTATTGGTTGGTGTCGATGCTAACTCTCATCATATGATTTGGGGTAGCAACGACACCAACCGTAGGGGGGAGCACCTATTGGAGTTTCTGATGGGTACTAACCTGTTTATTTTAAGTAGAGGTAATGAACCGACCTTTGCTGTTGTTAACAGGAGGGAGGTCATTGACCTAACGTTACGGACTCAGTATTTTTCTGACCTAATTGAGAACTGGCATGTATCTGATGAGCCTTCTTCCGGATTCAGTATTTTTCTGACCTAATTGAGAATTGGCATGTATCTGATGAGCCTTCTTCAGATCACAGATATATTTGCTTTAATGTACAAGGTATGGCACCTAGTCGGGTTACATATAGAGACCCTCGGAGGACTAATTGGGCTTCCTTTAGAGAAGGGAGACGTTCAGAGGGGCTTCTTTTAGAGAAGATCTTAAATTTAACTTGGGAGGTGTTCAGAGCAGATTTTGCTCGGTGGTGATTGGGAGGTGTTCAGAGCAGATTTTGCTTGGTGGTGGATTTAGAGATGCTGGGGGAGTTCAGAGCAGATTTTGCTCGGTGGTGGATTTAGAGATGACTGTTAGGAGTATACAGAGCAGATTTTGCTTGGTGGTGGATTTAGAGATGACTGTTGAGTTCAGAGCAGATTTTGCTCGGTGATGGATTTAGAGATGACTGTTGACCAGATTCAACAGGCAATTCTCTTACCTACCACCAATTGTTTTGTCAGGACTGCTCGCTCATCAAGGCGAGTTCCTTGGTGGAATGAAAAGCTGGACGGTCTTAGACATAATGTTAAGCGACTTTTTAACAAAGCTAAGAGGACTGGTGATTGGGACGCATATAGGAGTGCACTCACCAGTTCAATAAGGCCATTAGAAAGGCTAAAAGGTCTTCCTGGAAATGGTATTGTCAGCGAATTGAGGATATATACCTGAGGTATCCAGACTTGTGAAGATAATGTCTAATGGGGATTATTGCAGGGTTAGATGCCATTAAGCAGTCTTACGTTTATAATATAAAAAGCCATATAAATAATGCAAAAAACAGTATAAATTAACTTTTTATCATGTTGCAAAAGATAAGCCTATGTCGTCTGCGATTTTGCTAATGGAAGTATCTGGAATAAGTAACGCTCTGTTTCCTGACCGTTTCTGATTGGTTGAATAACATTCTCTCAAATATGCATGCGTCATTTTTCTCCAACTTTCATGCTGGGAACTATGGTTTATTACTTTGGTTTCTATTCTTTGAGATTTGGCCCAATTAAATGGAATCAACTATCTGGTCACTTTAGAAGAGGGAATATTTCAATTTAAAGTCTCACCGAACAGTACACTTTCCTAAATTGGAGATTTTTTTATATTAGGATTTACTTTACATACACTCTTACAGAAAGTTTAGTGTCTGTATTACAAAATGCATTAATACAGGCTTAAATCTAAATCAAGAAATTTACTGGTAAATTTGCAGATGTTTATATGTAGTAAATTGTCGCTCTTTCTTACCAACCCTGCTATAGCATTATAGTGCCTTTCTCTGGAAGGGCAGTGATGAATTCTATTGTTAAAAACATCCAGTATTACTATTTTATATTAGGTAAAAACTTATACTAAAATATTCAAGTTTAAATAGCAGTGTAAAGGAAATTTCTAATGAATTCTATTGTTAAAAACATCCAGTATTAGGTAAAAACTTATACTAAAATATTCAAGTTTAAATAGCAGTGTAAAGGAAATTTCTTAAAAATGCATGATTACTATGATAATAGGTATCGAGAAATAGCAGCTCAAAACTTTGTTTTGCTTTAAATATAAAACAACAAATTTAAGAATTCACAGAGCAACTAAAGAGCAATTATTTCATTTGAAAATAATTTTACCCTGCTTTAATAGTAATTTTTCCTCCTGAACAGGTGTGTGAAAATGTCTAACACTATTAGATATTTAAATTCTTCAATATAACAAAGATTGATCCTACTTGGCAAGCAGGTGCTTTTGATTTCCACATTTTTAGATGGTAGCCTAATTAAATAATTTCAAATTCTAGTGTGTCTTCATTTTCTCAAATACTCGAAAGTCTACTTTTAAAGATACTTTTTGTATTAAAGGAATGAAATTCAGACTTCTGATAATGCAAATAATTTTATTGCAATAATTTATCATCAAATTATAACACTTCAAAGCATTATAAGGATAATGTTTATCAAAATCAACAAATTAAATTGCTAATAGTTTAAATAAATTTTCAAAAAAGATTGTCAGTATAAGCCATATAGTAGTATAGATTTTTGGACTAAATTTGAATATTTTAATAAACACTTAAAAGCATCTTAAATTTTCCTTTTGAATATGGTGTTTCTTTACTTAAAATAGGGTTATCAAAACACGAGCCCATGTCAGTTAGATGGACATGGGAAAATGACCAACATTACTGAGAGCTGGCAACCTTTGTTACTAAAGGCACAATAAAAAATTTAAAAACCATTGAGGGTACAGTGATTTTTTCAAAAATTATAAAATTAAATTTAGTAATTGTTTTGAAATATATTTATACAAAATAATGTGATTAAACTAACAAAAGATTATACATGACTGTATAAACTAAAAAATCAAAATTAAATATATATGTACAGTCAGTTCCATAAAGTTTTGTATCTAAGCTGAAGGTGTTCGGCTTCCTTACAATAGTTCAAAGCAATGTGATTCATCAGTTCAGGCAAATCATTCGAACTCTCAGAGTATCGGATGATTCCATTAATTGTTGTCGTAGCAACGGGGGTGGGTAATTTTAATTGCACGTGTTAATTTTTTTGTCTGCAAGATGACTTTGGATGTTCTGTAGGGAATTTTTGTTTTATTAATAATGAACTAATCTATTTTGTTATTAATGAAACAAAAATGGTGCATATTTATTAATAATGAACTAACCTATTTTGTTAATATGCACCATTTTTGTTTCATTAATATCACTAATATTATATGCACAACTAAGAGATACTTATCTCTTGGTTGCGCAATCTACTTATTGTTATACCACTCGCTATTGAATAAAACAAGAGTGACAAAGAGGTGTATCAAAGTCATATATATAAATTTGAGTGTTAAGGAGTTTTAATGGTAATATAATAGGTACATTAGAAATGTCAAAAAATTTATTTATAAAATTTTGACTACATATTATCAGTAATTAAATATTTCTATTGAAATTATTCATTTCTTAGAAATGACAATTAAAAACACACAGATTTCCTTTTAAAATTATTATAAATACTCATATATGCATAGAGAAATTTTGTAAAGTAAAAAGTACACTGATTAGCTAATATACAGGTCAGTCAAAAATAAAATAATTTTCTTATGATTGTAAGATTATCATATTTGTTAGGAATGCAGCAGATTGTAATTTGCCACATTTTAACAAAAAATATAGTGATTCTGTTAATTAAAAATATGTGGATATATGTAGCTATTCACAATAATTTCATTTAAAACATTGAATATTGCTCGAATAGGACTGAATATATATCAGGTGATTGCATTGCATTATGCTCACACTTATAACTCTTATTTGTTGCAGAACTTGTCATATTTATTTCCATTATTTCTTCTTTATTCTATTATTAAATATACACAGATATAATATAATTTTTTGTATATATTTAAATATATACAAAAATTAATTTATTGGGCATTTCGCAAACAACATTAGAAATATGTAATCTTTTTTAATATTATAATACTTAAAATAGATTACTGAGAAAATATAGTATATCAAAATCAATTTTTGCAAATCATGATATTTATAATCAAAAAATTTGTGCCATCTCATATAACTGATCATTTGACAAATATAGGATGATTATTTTGCAACTGATTTCAGATATAAGATTTGCACTTCAGGGATCATGCATGTGCTGATTGGCATTCCACTACAGTCATTTACAGCAAAAATTTCTTTTACATGCTTTGATTTTAATTTTTTATCATTAACTCTTTATTAATACCGTATTACATCGAATATAAGCCGCCCCCCAAATTTAAGCCGCAGTAGGATTTTAAAATTGAAAAATCGGAAAAAAAAAAAAAAAAAATTTTATAATAGGTATTGAAAAATAAGAAACATTTTTATTTACTTAAATAGGTACTAATATACATAATAAGCTACCGAATAAATTGTAATCAACGATCATAATACTATGCGCATGTGTAGAGCGTAAAGCAAAAGCCCAAACATTGGGGAATGGGAGGTTCTTTTATTGAGGGGGTAAGGGCTGAACTCATAGGTATAGCCCAGAAGTAGAAATGGAAGGAGAAGTATTAGTTAAAGTTTAAAGAGATTCTGCTGAAGAAAGTGAGCAGATCACTAGTAAAAGATGAGGAGGGGAGCAACCAGCACTTATGTGGGGTACATGGCGTCCTGCTTTGGCATATATTGACCAAAATTAATATACATAGGCAGTTACAAAAAAGTATTATTGTCGAGAATTTCTGCTTCGCAGCGCATCAAGCAGCACGGCATTGCCTATCTGATGCACTATACAAACGCAGATTGGAGTCGGCAGCACGATGTACTCGATCGCTTCGGGTAAAGTAAAATTTTATCTTTTAAATTGATATATTGGTGTCTATATTATAATAATTTATCTTATATGTATATATTTAAAGTTTCAATGAAATATTTATTTTGGCAAATTGCATTAATATATCGGTAACTAAAAATCAAAGATCATGTAATTTATCGTTTTCGAATTTTAAGTGCTAAAGTCTGGCTTATACATGGGTTACGCATTTTTACTGATTTTCAAACTCTAAAGTTGGAGGGGTCGGCTTATATTCGAGTATATATGGTAATTGCGATGTAACTGATTTCCTTTTATATTTATCTGAGAGTGTATTTAAAATTTCTTTTGCAGTCTTCTTATCTTTTATAGCTTTTAACCACTTGTCACTAATACTAGCAATAATAATAGATTTTTCTTTCGCATCATCTTTTCTTCATTTTTCTTTAGATTTTTCATCTTTATTCAGAATTGTATTTTCTTCTTTTATCAGTACTGAATCTACACCTTTTTCTTCAAGGATGACCATTAACCTAAATTTCAAATTATTATATTATATTTATTATATTTGTACCATCAAATATCGGTATCCTATAGCCTGGGCCCATAACCTGTTGTAAATTAGCCATATTACAAGAGAAAGACTAGATTTGTTTTAATTCGAACAGAACACAACATGACCTTAATACCAAACTAAGACAACTATTTATATACAGAGAAAGGAATTTTCCTCCCTCGTCGGGAGTTTTTGGTGTTGGTGATACCCAACAAGGCAGTTTTGCTATCCGAGCGGATATGGTAGTGATGGTTAGGGGCCAGGTTGTCCGAAATGTATTTGAGTCCTTTGTATATTGCAAAAGTTTCAGCTTGAACAATGGAATTATGTTGTTCAAGCTTTAGTTTTGCTTGATAGCAGATCTTTTTGTGATGGTTGAGGATGACAATGGCAGCTCCAACTGAGTTGTTGATCTTTGAGCCATCAGTGTAGACTTCAGTGGCTCTGGAATTATTCGCAGGACCAACTTTGATTGTGATGTTGAGGTAATCTGCTGAGTGGTGGAGATAGGTGGTATGAGGAAAATCAATGCCAAACGAGTTGATGGTATTATAGAGTTCTTTGATTTTATCCGGAAAATCCTTGTTATTATTTATGATGGTACTGTTCTGGTTGTAGAGGTGGTAGATCCATCTGAGTGATTGGATTTTTATATCAATAGGGAGGAGTTTGGTAATTACTAAAAGGGCGTGATGTATGCACTTGATATGCTGATGGCAGCCATTCTTTGAACAGAGGATTTTCCTATAGTTGTGAGTATTGAGGATAGCATGTCCCCAGATAGGGGCTGCGTACGTTAAGACGAGTTCAATGGCACAAGTATAGATGAGTCGTACTGCAGTTTTTGGAAGTCCCCAGTTCTTTCCAGCTATGCAACGAAGTGCATGAATGGTGCTAGTAGCTTTGTTGTAAATATAATTGACATGTTCTTTCCAGGTAAGGGAGTGATCAAAGATGACACCAAGGTATTTCAAAATTGGTTTTTGTGGAATCAGTTGGTTGTTTAATTTAATTGATAGTTTTTTTTGAAGAGGGCCCTTTCTGCCGACGACCATGGTGGAGCATTTGTTGACATTAATGGGCTGTTTGTTTTGGGTGCTTCAGTTGTAGATCTTGGAGACGGCGTTGTTGGCAAGGTTTTGTAGAACGTCTCAATTGTGATGTTCCAGCAACAAGAGGGTGTCGTCTGCAAATCCTATGATTGTTGATTGTTCAGGAAGATCAGGGATGTTGAGCAGGTTATTTAGATGATGTTCCAGAGCAGGATCACTGTGGACATTCCCTGTCGACTTTAATAGTGGTTTTGGTGAAGTTGCTGTAGACCCCCGCAATGTGGTGGGTGAAATAACTTGCATGTTTCTTCTCATCCTTGGCTTTGAGAAAGTAATTGTAAGCCGTCTGAATAGCCTGGATAGTGTTCCTGCCTTTATTGATTGTTATTGTTATTGATTGTTTTTATTCTCCAGGAACCAGGTGAGTCGGTCAGTAATAAGCTTGTCGAGGATTTTCCCCATAATGGGGAGAAGGCTAATAGTTCTGTAGTTGCCGGGTTGAGAGGGATCACTATCAGGCTTGGGGATGAGTTTGATACTAGCACTTTTCCACTTTTTAGGGAAGTAGCCCAGACTGAGACAACTATTGTATAGTGTGACCAAGGCAATGGGAAGAGCCCTGTAAGTGTTAACAACCATCTCACCAGTGATTTGGTTGAGACCAGGAGATTTTCTGATGTTGATTTGGTTGATGGCATTGTTGACTTCCTGGAAAGTGAACATCCTGTCGTTGGCAGAATTAGGTGGGGTGGAGGAGTACAGTCTGGTGGAAGATTGTTTGGAAGAGTCAGTGTTGCTGTTGTCCTCTGTGAAGTGGTGTTTGAGGATGAAATGAATATTTTGTGAGATGTCATTACAGAATTCCCCATTTGGTTTTATGATTGATGATGGAAGAACAGTTCTTTTCCTCTTGTTCTTTGTATAGCGGTAAGGTTCAGACCAAGGGACTATTTGGTTGGAGCAGAATTTTTTTCATGCTTCTGTATGGGAAGTCTTGAGGCAAGTTTTGTATTTCCTGAAAGTGTCCAGATAGATGTTTCCGAGATTCTCACGGAGGTTTGGGTCTGCTTCTCTCCTGAATCTTTTATGTTGAGTTCTAACAAGGTTGCGTAGGATATTGAGTTCATTATTCCACCAAGGAACAAGATCCCTGGAAAACTGCTTGAATTTGGTGGAGGCACGGTAGGCTTGGAGAATAGTAGAGAAAAGATTGTTGACAAACAAATCAATATCCTCGGAGGAGTTTATCAGACTGATGGGGACAGGAGTCCAGTGGTCCCAAAGATAATCCTGGAATTTGCTCCAATTGGTGGAGGTGTTCAGGATGTGGTTATGGGGATGTTTGGTGGTAAGATGCAGTTTAGTGAGGATATATTGGTGATCGCTGGCTGAGGGGGTATCAAGTGTTTCACAGTCCATGCCGATATTTAATAGTAGTTTATTGATTAGCACAATATCTATCCAGCTTTCCCTGTTAGAACTGGAGAAGGTAGGCAGAGGGCTGGTATTTGCAGAGAAAAGATCATGTTGGTTGATGAACTGGGTTAGGTCAAAACCTCGGTTGTCCTCATAGTAGCCGTGCCAGATAGCAGGAGATTTTAATGCCAAATCTCCTATCATAATGGAGTAGTTGTTAAGTGTGGTGATAATTCTGTCAAGTTCCTTCAGGAAATTCTGGAAGTTGCTGTCTGGAGGAACATAAGGAGAGATGACAATGATTTCTTCATTAAGACTTTTGACACATACCATGGTGAAGAAGGAACTAAAAAGATCAGTGAGGAGCATAATATCCAGGTGTTGATTACAGGCCGAAATGCCAGTTTTAAGGGGATAATGAACGGAGTCCGGGGAAAAGTAGTGACATTGCCCAGGAGGCAGAGTTTATTGTCTCTGGTATAGGGTTTTTGCAGGAGGAGTATATCTGCATTGCGGTCTGCAGCAGTCTTGACTATGTTATTCGTGGCGGCTTTACTTCTTTGTAGGTTGGCTTGTAGTATAGTGATACCAGATTGATTGTGATTGTTGCAGAGATGGTTGTCAGTGGTGGGGCTACCCGGGTGGTGATTAGCCGGTTGAGTGGAATTGTTGGTTAGATTATCCATAAAATTATGGTGCAGTGGAGTACAGAGAAGCTCGACAGACTATTATTCATAATTTATTCTTTTGATTGTTATTGATTTCATTTTCTTAATGTACTGGCAGGAGTGGTTGTAGGTGTTATGGTTGGTTGGGAAATGGTTACTTTTATCTTTAATGATACTGTTGTATTTTGAGGAGTTTACACAGGTTGGATGTTTATCTTGATATGGGCAGTTCTTATAGCTGTGCCTTTCTCCACACTGGCTGCATTTCAAGGTTTCTTGCAGTCCTTGGCCATGTGGCCAAAGCCACAGCAATTAAAACAACAAGGAGGGGTATGTAGTCATCCACTCTGATAGTGGCCCAGTCCACAGATACTGGGTTAGTACTGAGTACGAAAGGCGAAACCAAGTCGGAAATGGGATGTCGGGAGAAATAAGATGTTAAAATATTCGCTTTGAATTTAAGCTCCACCCATACTTTACGACTTAAAAATTTGAATAAAAAGTGTGGCCTATATTCAATGTACTACGATATTTTTGTTGAGATTCAAAAATTTCAAAAAAATATTAAACGTTTTATCATTTTTTGTTGAACACACACTTGAATAAAATTATAACATTAAAAAAACAAAAAAATAGAAATTAGAGTTTAGTATATCTATGCCAAGACAAAATTAATAATAATTAATTATATATAATAACAATAATTTTATTAAAGAATTAAGAGTCAAATTTGATATTTCTCTGTTATACATATGGTTTTATGATTCAGAAAAAGTTTGGCTAGTTAGGGCTTATTTAAATAACCCTAACTAGCCAAATTTCCCCGTGATTTATTTTTGAAATAACTTCCAATTTAATAATTAATTAATTTATGCTATGGTGCCACTGTCTGTTGGATTAATAATTAATTATTTAAATTTAGGCTAAGGTGGCACCATCTGTTATTTAATAATTGAACTATTAATTTTTAACTAATTTCTTGAAATTAAAAATTTGCCTTGGCCTGGAGTCAAACAGGAACTTCAGATTAAGGTCCCGAAGCCTTAATAAGTTAGATTACCAAGACATTGACAGATTGTCACTTGGTTCAGATAACCAAGTGGTTGTCATTTTAGATTAATAATTGCCATCTTGTGTTTGTCAATCTGTCAGTCTTATATCATGTTTTATTCAGCAATGGAACTAAAGGAAATATGAAAAAGAGATCTATGAGAGAGAAGAGAGAGAGAGAGAGAGAGAGAAAATTATGTTTATAGGTCTTATGTTTAATAAGGAAAATGTAGTGTAGTTTAAATTAGGAAAAGATTTTTCATTTGGTTATTCATTACTGTTGTTAGCTTTATTTTATGTTACTTGTCATCAAATTTATATTATCTTTATATCTTAGCTTATTACAGACCTGGGCAAATTTTATTTGAAATAACAAATAACAAATAATTTTTCAAATAATTGAATATTGCCAAATAAAAGATAACATTATTTGAAGATAATCTGGTTTTCAAATAATTTATTTGAAATAATTTCCAAGATAAATTATTTGTCAAATAATTTATTTGCAAATAAAAAATTATTTAAATAAATACGTTATTTGAAATAAAAATTCAAATAATTTTCCAAATAAAATTTCAAATAATTGAGTATCATCTTTATGA
>AYEL01063594.1:0-20696 GCA_000484575.1 Olivierus martensii
TTAAATTTTAGATTATATGAACTCAATACGAAACTTCTCGTGCGATTTTCTCGACAATCCTGGAGTAGTGCACTTTATTACTCACACATTATATTGTCCTAGGGGACTACTACAGGTGTGCAAAATTTCAAAAAAATCGGTGACCCGAATGTCTGAACCTCCCCTTGTAAGTTGTCAAGTGCAATTGACTAAGTTGATAATGATGTAACCCCAAGAAATGTCAATGTCTTAAGTAATTGAATAGTTATTCAATTCTCTTTTTGGATATACCTCTCTGTCATAATAAAGCTCCATTTAAATTGATTGATCAGATTTTCTCAGATTTTCTAACTTGGATTATAATCCGTTATGTTCATATTTCTATAAACATATGCATCTTTCTTACTGTAATGAACAGATTTTGTTTTGTAATATTTGTTATAATTCTGTTGTCATTTTTTTACAGTCTATATACCCAATTATCACTTATATATGCTGTATATTGTAAATCAATCATACCCTCGACTTGTAATCCTTCTTAGTATTGAAAAATCATGCTTTTTAAATTCTCCTAGCATCAGGATTTGACATTAATAGTCTTAATTTCAACCTTTTTATATTGGTGTTGAAAGTAAACAAAATTCAGCTATTCCAGAGCCATCACAATACTATTATAATCTTAAATTAGGTTTAATTCTTAAATTAGGTTATCTTAAATTAGGTATTTTTTCTATTAATCAAAAGATCCACTGATACTAAAATTCAAATGAAAATTTAAATGATTAGACATGCATATTTTTTGCAATTTTAAATCTCTCAACTTCTGGACTGTTGATTGTGTATGGCACTACCTATGGTCATCTTTGGCATGCTATCAAACTTTAAGAGTACATTTCTATTTATTGAAAAATTATGGCTGGTACATGTGCAAAGTCGCGGATTAGAACGAATGGAATAAAATTAATTCTAACTAAGCCTAACGGTTGCGATTCTGCAAATTCAAGACTTCTGCCTCGCTCAATCCAAGTTAACTTCCTCACAACCGTAGGTAATCCCAGTTTACCCACGGGACGGTTCTAACGACTCTGCAATCCAGAGTTCGGCCTGAGCTCAGGTCTTTCTCTAGGTTCTAACTTAATACTAAGTAATTATAAAACAGTCTAACACAAAGTAAACGTCAACTGACGAAACGAAACTAAATAATCTAACACACAGTAACGTCGAACTGACAAAACGAAACTAAATATCGGTCTTACACTGTAACGTCGAACTGACGAAACGAAACTAAATATCGGAACTTACACTGAAAAGTACCGATTAAGTGTTATTAGCAGTAAAACGAACAACAAAAAAAACGATGTTAGAACTTACACCTATAAAAAATTGAAGGAATTTTCAAACAAGTTAGATAATAAAAAAATATATAAATTTATTAGACTTAAAACACTTACAAAAGTGTTAATAAAAGCTTTATTTAAACTTAAACACTAAAAAAAAAAAAACAGTTTTTTTTTTAAACTGTTCTAATGTATGCATAACTGAGGATGGTATCATGGTATACCAAATGTGTTTTTACCACTGTATAATAAACGTTAATATTTTAGTTCACTGCTTGTAGTGCTTTGGTTTTATGTGTTTTTAGTGAGACAAAAAAATCTTATTGTAAAAATTATTGTATTTATAAATTTTTATCCAATTGAAAAAATAAATTTAATTAAATCATAATATTCAAATTATTTTGATTTATTTTAAATTTGTAAAAGAAATAAAATTATTTAGACAAAAGTAAAAAAAATCCCATAATATACTTACTTCTTCCAATACTGATAGAACGAAAAGATTCTCTTACATTTTTAGTGAAAATGGGAATGATTGGCTAGAAAAAAAAAATTAAATTATTAGAGTTTTATTCATTTATTATTTAAAATTTCTGTTTTTTTGTGTCAATTTGAAAATTCAGTAGCTTAGCATTCTTTTTAATTTAATAAAAAATTGACAAATAAATGTTAAAAACTAAATATAATTTAGAAAGTTTTGTAAAAAAACTGGATTTTAAAAATCAATAATTACTATAATTATTGTTGCTGTTATAAAATTACTGTATATACTCGTGTATAAGTGTTCTCGTGTATAAGCCGAGATGTTTTCTTAAAAAAATTTCTGAAGTGGGTGGTCGGCTTATATATGGTCGAAAAAATCAACTTCTTTTTTTTCCTGGAGAAATTGAAGTAATAAGCAAAACCATTGAAGTAATATAAGTTATTGAATGTCTCTTGAAGACCAGGAAGGAAATTTTGCAATAATTCATTTAATACAATACCAAGTAAAATTTTATCTTATCCCGAAGCAATCAAGTGCGTCACACCACCAACTCCAACCTGCATCTATATATTGTAATCAAATAGGCGACGCCGCGCTGCCAGATATGATGCAACGTGAAAATTCGACAATCAATCCGAGAATCTTATCTAGGATTCATTTTTGAGTGAAAAATATATTTATTTTTCATTATTATAAATTAATATTTTAATCCATTCACTAGTAATCAATAAATGCTTATTATATTTAACTCATCCATGATTTAATTAAAATAGATTAAAAAATAACTGAAATAATTTTTAAAATAACGACAATGATTTAATTAGATTAAAAAGTAACTAAAATAATGTTTAAAAATAAGAAAAAAAAATATTATTTAAAATCTCTGTTTTTAGTCTATCAAAAAAGTTCAACGTATACAAAATCAAAACTTCGAAATCGCACGTTTAATGTCTAGAAATATTGCACACGTCATCCTAACGATGTTATGACATCATCATTAAAATGATCTACACATTGTACGTAACAGTGTATGACGTCATCGTTAGGATGATCCACTCATTTTAAAATATGATCAAAAATTTGAATACGATAACTCAACTCAACTAGACAAAATACAATGTAAGGGAAAACGAAACTTCGAACAGTCTCTTGGGAGTTGTGTGACGTAGACGTATTCCAATGGAATTTTTATTGTGATACTTAAATATGAATTTTTTTAGAAAAGAAAACAGTTATTCAATAACAATAATAAAAAGAAAATATTTTTATGTAAATTATCAAAATTCATTGTTATTCATTAACTTGATATTTTCTGAAGCAACGTCACCCTAACATCTGCATCGGGTAAAGTAAAATTTTATTTTACCTGATGCAATCCAGCGCGTCACGCCACCGACTCTACCTTGCATTTATATAAGTACATCAGGTAGGCGACGCCACGCAGCCTGATGCGCCATGACATAGAAATTCCGACAATAATCCAAGAATCTTATGTAGGCGCGCTGTGCTGGATTACTGTCGAGAATTTCTGTGTCGCGGCGCATCAGGCAGCACGGTGTCGCCTATCTGATGCACTTATATAAACGCAGGTTGGAGTCGGCAGCACGATGCGCTCGATCGCTTCGGGTAACATAAAATTTTACCTTTTAAATTATATATACACTCGATCGCTTTGGGTAACGTAAAATTTTACCTTTTAAATTATATATTATAACGTAAAATTTTACCTTTTAAATTATATATTGGTGTTTGTATTATAAAATTTATTTTATATGTATATATTTAAAGTTTCAATAAAATATTTATTTTTGTAAATGGCATTATATAAATAACTAAAAATCAAATAATTTATCAGTTTCAAATTTTTGCCAAATTTTAAGTGCTAAAGTCAGAGGGGGTAGGCTCAAATTTTAAGTGCTAAAGTCAGGGGGTAGGCTTATATATGGGTTATGCATTTTTACCGATTTTTAAAATCTGAAGTCAGGGGTTCGGCTTATACACGGATCGGCTTATATTCGAGTATAAACAGTAATAAAAATTTTTAAATGTATGAAATATGCCAGTGGTGTTTGACCAGTTGATCATGGAGTGATTTTTGGTCGATCTCTTGTTTATTCCTCCCAACATTGATTCCTCCTTACAAATTTAATTAAAACTGAAAACATAACAATTTATTTATCATTATTTTGTATAATTTTTTAATTCTCTTCAAGTGTATTGCTATTATTTATTTATTTTTCATTAAAACTGTCAAATCAATAATTTTCTTATCATTTCATACATATGAAAAGTTTCCAATATTAAGTGATATTGCGCAAAAAATTCTGCTGTATTTCGGATTGACATATTTATCAGAATCCACTTTTTCAAATATGAACATCATAAAAAAATCAAGAACCAAATTACAAATGGTCATTTGGATGATTGAAAAAAAATCAAGAAACCAAATTACAAATGATCATTTGGATGATTGTTGCGATTGGCCATTTCTTAATATCAACCTGACTGAAAATATTGCAAACTCCAAACAATGCCAAATTTCACATTAACTTTTTTTTTAATCAACCAGCATTTCCTATAACTTTATGAGCTTAAAATCAATCTGTTGTTTTTCTAACTTTGGTTTGTCAAAACAGAGAAATAAATATTAAATGTGTATTTAAATTTTTCAGTTTTGTTCAAATTCAGAATGGAATCATAGTCACACCAGTATGACATCACCGTGAAGTAATGATAGAAGATGTCACAATAGCATTATTGTTACATGATGTCATTGTGACGTAACAATATAATGATGTCACAATGATGACATTTTTGTGATGTAATATACTAGTTAAAGCAACATTAAAATTGAAAATAAGTCAATAGATTCCAAATATTATTATAAATAATTTATACAGTTGATTCTGCTTAACTGGCACACGTTGGAACTAATCCATTTTGGCCCAATCAAGCAGCTGCCCAGTTAAACGAACTAATAATAAATTCTAAAATAAAATGTAATATGTAGATAAATAAATAAGTGGATAAAAAATAATAGTTAGGTACCTATTTTAATGTTTTATTAAAATAGATATCTAATTATTAACTTTTTAGAGATCTCCTCTGACTTTGCCTTCAATACTGGGCCACTAATATTCACGCCTCACCTGTTAATTATAGAAAACTATTGATCTAATGCTTCTTCGACTTCTGAATCCTTTCCATCACGCTTTTCTTATGGAATGTTCCTGGAATTTCTTCCTGTAATGCCCACTCCTTACGCAGTTGATTTTCTTGTTGTAGGAGACAATACCAGTTATATCAGCAAGTCTATGATGGCTTGTATTAAATTGCTGGCTTTTAATTTTTATCCAGCAAAGCAATTTTACTTGAAAGTGTAAATCATTTCTTGCATTTTGGCAGATTTAAAAATTTTATGTAAAATCAACACTGTAAATGAATATTGCTAGATACAGTATATACTAACAGTAGACTCTTAAGCAGATGCATACTTGCAAGATGCACGATGATAGATAACTGATTCACATCACACTAGTGTTACCAAATAATAGTGTATGCAGTGTCGACATATTTTTGAAAAATCCCTAAAATATATCAAAAATTGCTAAATTCCTTTTCTCTACTGTCCCAATTAAGTATTTAAATTATGTATTAGTTTATTAGTTTGGTTTTGTTCTTTGAGATTTAGCCCAATTAACTGGTGGCCCAATTAAGCAGAATCGACTGTATATATAATAATATGTCAATACATTTGTTTTATTTGTTGAGTTAAAATAATTAAAAGTGATAAATAAATTTTAAATACACAAATAAAGTTTTTAGGGCTGGGAGAGTGGGTCCTCTGAAATGAGTGAGCGCATTTAACTGATTAGTTGTATGCAGGGTCGGATTTACCAATAGGTTGACTAGGCCACGTCCTAGGGCCCCGCAATTCTAGGGGCCTCAAAACTATCAATCAGTTTTCAACTTTTATAAAGTTTTAATACAAAAAAATGGGTTTTTATTAAAGTGCTAGATAAAAAGTAAAATTTTAAAGATTCCTTATAAGTTATAAGGAGCCTTTAAAATTAGACGTAGCTGATTTGAATTTTTAGGGGCCCCAAAGTCTTGCTCGTCCTAGGGCCCCTAAAAATGCAAATCTGGCCATGATTGTATGTAATCAAATATAAGGCTGGGGAAACATGATGAATTTATGAGAATAGATTGCCGAATAACTTAATATAGAAAAGTAGCTTGCATAGTAAAAAAGATTGACCACCACTAAAATATGCCATAAATACAGTAATTGGAAATTGAAATTTGATTTGTAATAGTCCCTTGAAGTTTGATTTGTAATAGTCTATGTTAAGACAACTGTGCTGGTTTAAGTATTGCATAGTTAGTGTAATTGATGTAACACTAGCTGGAAACTGGAAACTTCAGTCAGGAATATTTCTAAAGGTAGTGTCTTGTAGAAATCTCTGTAATAATCTCTAAATTGATTTTATTTGATGCAAGAAGTCTCTGACCTCTTTGAATAAAAGCTTAAAATAACAGTTTTTAGTTTCCTTAAATATTTTGTCTTAAATAACAAAAATACTTAAAATTTCTTATGTTTTAATGAAAAATATCAAGTTATTTTGCAGTATATTGCAGAAATGTGCAAAGTCATGAATTTGAACAAATATCAATAATACTAATTACAAACTAAACCTAACAGTTAATGACTCTGCAAATTCCAAATTCCAGAGTTCAGCCTGAGCTCAGGTCTTTAACTAAACTCTAACTTAAAGAACTTCAAAACAATCTAACAACAATTAACATTAACCGGCAAAAACAAATCGGAAACCAGAATTTATAACTAGAAGTACCAATTAAGAGTTAGATTGAAAACAACAAACGATGTTAGAAACTTATACTAATAAATTGAAGGAATTCTCAAACAAGTTAGATAATAAAAAAATATAAATTTATTAGACTCAAAAATACTTACAAAGTGTTAATAAATGCTTTATTGGAACTATAATAAAGCAACAATCAAATAATCAACGAACTTGTTTAATCTAACTCAAATATCAGCAATCAATTATTCACAAAAAAAGAACCTTAAATACTACTTAATTCTACTACCTCCACCACCGATACAAACTTCAAGCAAATTGTAGACCTTTACAAGAATTCTAATGTCTTTTAACCAACTTTATGTTGATACAACACCTCATCTGAGTCATCAGTTGCATCAGCTTTTATACTGGGTGACTTACAGTCCTGTGCTGTTTCATTTACATACTTATACGTAACAAGTTTAAATTAATTAGCTTACAGAGTAGTCAATTCATGTCATCCTCTTTACAATTTAATAAACAAAACATTGATACAAGATCATTCTTATATTCTTATATCGGATCAGTGGTAGAACCTATGAGATCATTCTTAAATCATTCTTATATTCTCATATCGGATCAGTGGTAAAACTTATTTAGATCAGATCAGTGGTAAAACTTATTTAGATTAGATGATGACGTCATTACCCGGCATTCTCATATTGGACCAGTATGAAATTAGATGATGACATCATTACCTGGGACAGTTCTTCCGGAGGACAGTTTCCGATTCCATATCACGTGATTGCTAATGACGACAGAGAAGGTGGAAGTAAGTTAACTCATAAACTAAAATATAATACGTTAGTAATAAGAAAACAACGATAAATAATAAAGTGCATAATAAAATAAAATAGGATAGGTCAGAGTTAACTTCCTCAAATGGACCATTAAATTAAAAAGAAAGAAAAACATTGCCTGACACAAATATACATCTTATAAATTTTTATAAAAACAATTCTTTTTTCTTCAAATTACTTCTAAACAGAAGTATTCTTTAAAAGCTTGTTCACATAAGTCAAGTTACTTGTAATTAATCTGCTTAAAAGACAAGAAAATAAAGTGATTCATCTGTTCATATTTGGTTAAGCCATTGAAGCAAGTAGATTAAAACAAAATGTCACAACTGAAACAACACATGTGGGAGTTTTTTTTAATGATCATCCAGTTTTGTTTTTAGTGCTGTCTATACTTATTGCTATCACTGACAAAGACATAGATAGTTATAGTACCCATCATTCTCTCCTCTACAGGAGTAATCCCTCATACACTACACAAAAGCCTCAAAACACTAGATCTACATCCAAAGACATACATAACACTACAAAAAGCAAAATAGTTTAGAAAGACAGCATATTAACAAAAGACATGTCAGAAATGCCACATTGCACCTGAAACGATTCAACACATTACGTCTAGTTGCAAGCTGCTTGCACAAACAGATTACTTGCACAGACACAACCAAGTAGCAAACATATACAGCAAAAGCTTGCAACCAAACACAAATTAATGAACACACTTACATCATACTATAAATACATACCAGACACAATCCTAGAAAACTCAACACACAGATGTTACATACCAGATACAATCCTAGAAAACTCAACACACAAGATGTATGACCCAATCCTAACAGACAAAACCACACACCACAACAGACCAGACATCACTCTTATCCTAACAGACAAAACCATACGCCACAACAGACCAGACATCACTCTCATGCTTATTACAAATACATACCAGACAATCTTAGAAAACTCGACACACAAGATATATTATGACAGAACAATCCTGACATCAAAATCATACACCACAACAGAAACTCTCATAGACAAGCAAAACAAAAACTTACCTACATTATAGACATCTCTGTACCCAACACACACAACATCCAGGCATTATAGACATCTCAATCAACACACACAACATCCAGGATGCATTCACCCAAAAAATTAGCAAATAACAGAACAAAGTTACCTACATTATAGACATCTCAATACCAGACACACACAGATCCAGGAGATCGGAAGAGCTCAGGTTGCATTCACCCAAAAAATTAGCAAATACACAGAACTCTCCCAAGAAATTAGGTGCCTCTGGGGAATGCAAAAGTAGTCACAGTACCCATCATTCTCTCCTCCACAGGAGTAATCCCCATACACACAAAAGCCCTCATTCTCTCCTCCACAGGAGTAATCCCTCAAACATTACACAAAAGCCTCAAAACATCTACATCCCAAGACATACATAACACTACAAAAAGAATCTCTACTCAAATTTTCTCAACAGGAGTAATCCCTCACACACTACACAAAAGCCTCAAAACTTTAGATGTACATCCCAAGATATATGTAACACTTCAATAAGCATCACTACTCAATACGTGCCACATAGTAAGAAAGTTTCTCAATGCTGACACAGACAGTTAACTCACAATTAAACATCACAAGTAACTAAGTCTTGACTTGTGTCCGACATAGCACTTTGCCCCGGAGACACTCCATGCCCACATTATTGTACTATAACAATAACAATAATAATAATAATACTACAGAAATGGATCCATAATAGAAAAACCATTTAATTAATATGCTATATAAATATTTTAATTCATAATATAGGAAGATGGACTTTATACATTGAACTAATGGAATAAATTATATTTTGTGTTTATCCTGGAAAAAATTTTTTAATTCAAAAAATTTTTCTTTTTGTACTAGCCCTACTTGAGCTGACTTAATTTAATCTTTACCAACATCAGCTCGAGTCAGTTTGAAAATATCAAAGTAAAGTAATAGTTCACATTATTCAAGTTAGATTTCAAGGTAAGTAAAAAGTAGAACAATCATCTACTTATTTGAAACTTGTACACACCTTTACATTTTACTTGAAAATAAGACATTTATATTAGAAAAATCTTTTCAAGTAGATGCTATCAAGCAACTTGATTACAAATAACTTGGCTGATATGAATGAGCCATAAGTAAATGTTATATATCCACAGCAATAAATTACAATTTATATGAAATCATTTATTATCTGAAAGAAGTATGTCTCTCTCTAAACAAGTTCTCTCCCAAAAATCTAGTTTCACATTCTTGAAATTCTGCAACTAGAATTATTGCTATGATACTTTTTGACTAAATCAAATATTTTGTACAGTTCTGTATTTCTGAAATTCAAAATTATAATGTTGTTCTTAAAATTAATTACACTTAGGATGTAGATATAGTAGATTATAGGAATAGTAAGGAGTTAAGAATGGCTTTATTTGGTAAAATGAGCCTAACACTCTTTTTAATTGAGTATGTCCAGAGAGTTGATAAATAGTCAGTCCAACATTGTAATAAAAATAGATTATTTTATTGCTTTTTCCATTATAGACAAAAATCCATTTCAGACTTTGTTATTTCTTTTTAGTTTATCTAAGAAATGAATTGAATATGGTATTAATGTAACTTGCATTGAAAATACTATAATAGTGATGGTAATTTTAATTTGTCATCACTGTTATACTATTTCAAATTTTCCATATGCCATTAAAATTTGAGCACACATCAAAATTTTAATGGCATGCAGAAAATTTTACAGCAACTTTTTATTTTATTTAATTTTGTCCTTATTTTAAATTTCAATATTTTTAAGTTCATTTATGCACCTCATAATATAAATAAAAGCAAATACGAATATTTATGTTTTATTTTAGTAATTTAGTTTCGAAGCTACACCACTAAGTACATATATAATGGCGTACCATAATATGTTACCCAATTTTCTTTCATATCATAGAAGTTGTAACCCTTTAATATTTCCAATACAATTTACATTACCACTATGTTGAATCCATTTTTTTGATAAAGTGAAGAGGGGCAACTAAATCTGAAATGCAATAAAATAATTTATTCGTATTACGATGTTAGACTGACTATTCATTGAATCTCTGGACATATACAGCTGAAAATAATGCTAGACTGATTTTACTGAATAGAGCCATTCTCAACTCTCTAATTATACTTAACTTTAATAATGACATGACACAAAAACTAAACATTCTTCTGTTTCATGGTATGGATTGGGTTTAAACTAAAGCAAGAATAAAGGGAAATTACTATGTACTTATATGAAGTGCCAAGAAACTTTTTATATTGTAAATATTTAAAATGATTGTAACTATTTCTTTATAAATGAAATGTTGATAAACTCATTTGGCAAAAAAAAACAAACAATATATAAGAAAATTAGCATTAAAATGACTATGAATAAAATGATCGTTACAATCATTTTAAATATTTCTTTATAAATGAAATGTTGATAAACTCATTTGGCAAAAAAAAAACAAACAATATATAAGAAAATTAGCATTAAAATGACTATGAATAAAATGATTATTTTTTATTTCTATGTATTTCTTTACACTTAATACGTTTTGTAGTGCATATTGAATCATTTATGTTGGGGATGATAATGCCTAAATATATAGTTCTCTATTCTTTATTAATCAGTGAATGTCTGGTCTTTTATTATTCAATTGATGAGTTGTTTGGTCTTTATATTTAATGAATTACTTATGAATAGAATTTTTTCCCCAAATATAATTTGTATCTTATTTTCTAGAACTGTATCAAGAATATATTTGTAATCTGAGATTATTTGCAATATTTATGCATTCACTAGTAGTTTCAGACAAATCATTATTACTATTATTATTTTAGTTAAATGATAAATTAATTTATTTGCATAAAACAAATTCTTACCACTTTAGCCTTTAGAGCAACTTTGGCAAAACCTATACGTTTACCCCACAACAACTGATAATTTTCATCACTAAACTGTGCTTCCAAAACACCACCAGGTGATATTGAAAGCAGATGTCCCTCTTCTAATGTTTGAACACAACTTTGAATTGAACCTGGTGATACTTTCAAAACTTCTAATAATATATTCCACCCTACATAAAGAAAATCAATAAAAGTAACATTTCATAATAAATTTGTTATATACAATCTGTTCTCATCTTAAATTCTGCACCATGAAATTGTTTATGACTTATCCAATTTGAAAAAAATAACAACAAAACATAATAATAAAAGACATTAAAATAAAATTTTTCATAACACAAAAACATGCTTTAAATAACAATAAACATATTTAATTAAATTGTTACAGTGTTATTGGACAAATGTCCTTTTTCACTATCATTTCACTAGATCAGACTACTTCCAATCCAAAGAATACAATTAGCATATCAAACAAATTTAAATATATTATATTACATTATTTTTACACACACATTAAAGCCGTTGTGTCAAATATCTTCCTTACATCACTACAAGTAGACATTTATCATAATAATAGCACATTAATACATAACAAAAAAGTTACAGAAACTAATAGTCTAGTAAATTAGCATATTGCCTGAATATCTGTGCTAAAAATATTTTGTTTGGTTGTAAAAATATTTTAATACTTCCATACTAGTTGTTAAATGGTATGTTAATAATTATGTAAGCAGTAAAAATTAATTAATATAAATTCTAATATTAACTCATAATAATGTACTCACAATCTGTATACAAATAGTACAATTAACTGTATTGTCACTATTTGTTTACAGATTGTTGGTAGCTTTGCATATTCTTTATGGAATCATCGGGTTATTATTAACTTCTAATTAAATAGTTATTACAGGTATGCCTCACTTTACGACTGAGTTCAGTTCCGACAACTACGTCGTTATGTGAATTTTTGTTGATAAGCGAGGAGCTTATGCCAGGAATATATGATCGTTGTAAAATTATAAAACTATAAAAATTATGCAACAAATTTCAAATATATTCATAAAAAGACATAATATGTACATATTATCATTTGTTTATTTTGTTATCTGGAGCTTGTAGAAGGTCCGGGTAAGGGAGATGATGACGATGAAATAGAAGTTGTATCTTCAAGGGCGGAGGTCCTGATGTAACAGTCGAAAAGAAACTCTTAAGTGTGGTTTGCTTTGTAGTAATCTTTTTTTCTTGATAAATTTCTATATAGCACTTTAAAAGTTCACTCATCCCACATTCAACTTTATTAAAACGTTCAGTATTTGGATCCATAGCCTCAAGTTCCAACATAGCCGCATTAATTTTGGAGAACACACCAGCTAACCCATGTACCATATATTTAATTTTCACTTCTTCAGTTCTTTCCTCTTCTTCCTCTTCCAAATGCTGCATCGCTTCTAACTCTATTAAATCCTCATTTGTTAGCTCTCCGTTGGCATAATCCATTAATTCAGCAATGTCTTCCACTTCAACATCTAAATTAAGTGCATTGGCAAGGCCCGCAATTGTTTGAATTACATCAGTTTGTTCAAGAATGTCAAATGATTCAATATTGTTTGTGAAACTTTTTATGCATTTTTTCCATATGCCTTGCATACACTTATCTGTCACTTCATCCCAAGTCGATTTAATGTTTTTAATGCAATCTAAAATACTGTACGATTTCCAATAATCACGAAGGGTTACTACATTATTTTCTGTTGCTGCTACAGCTTCAGAAAAAGTTGTGCGCAAATAAAATGCTTTGAATGTAGCTATAGCACCCTGATCCATTGGCTGTAGGACAGTTGTGTTTTTAGGAAGATACATTACTTTTACATCTGGGTGTAGATCATCAAGATGCTGGGGGTGGCCTGGAGCATTATCAAGCAGGAGAATAATTTTAAAAGGAACTCCCATTTTCTAACAATAATGCTGGACTGAAGATATGAAGCAGTTCAAAAACCAAGCTTCAAATAAAGGTTGTGTCATCCATGCTTTTTTTATTTGCATGATAGTAAATGGGCAGACTGTTTTTACTAACGTTCTTTAATGCATGTGGGTTTTCGGAGCGATAGATCAGAAAAGGCTTTAACTTGAACCAGGTGGCATTCCCTCCCAACAACAATGTGATCCTGTCTTTAAAAGCCTTGAAACCGGGCCTTAGCTTTGTGCATATAGGATCTTTCAAGCATTTTTTTTCCACCAAAGCCCAGTTTCATCCACATTGAATATCTGTTCCGGGCAGTAGCTGCCTTTTTTAATTATTCCATTCAATTTGTCGACAAATTTTTCTGCTGCTTCTACATCCGTGCTTGCCGCCTCACCCCTGATTCTCCAATTATGAAGGTTGAATCTCCGCCTAAACTGCTGAAACCATCCATGGTTGCTGTAAATCATTGTCGATTTTTTGCCTTCACGTGCCTTCAAAGTCTCAAAAATACTGCATGCCTTAGCTTGAATTATTAAAAGGCTTATCGGCACATTATTTTGCATCTGGTTGTCAAACCAGATTGCCAATAATTTCTCCATCTCATGAATAAGACCTTTTCACTGCCTGGTTATTACGGCTTTAAATCCTGTCAATGATTTCACCGCCTCTTTCACTATAACTTTATCCTTTAAAATCGTTCAAATTGTCAAATGTGCCAATTTCAAGTCACATGCTATTTCTTTGACTGTTTTACCAGCTTCGTAGTCTTGAATGAATTTTATTTGCTCTTGAAGGTTGATGGCTTTCCTTTGTTTCTTAACAATTTCTCCAGATGATGCCATACTTTTTCTTTTTGTCGACATCTGTACTATTTTCCAGTTAACAAATATGAAAAAAACAAGGTTACCCATGACACTTGTTGGAATGAAACTGACTGAAAAAGTGCCTAGCAAGCCAGGGTTGTCAGATTTGAATTGCTAAAAGTAGCCCAAAAAATTGCAAGTAGAGAAATTAAAAATTTAGTAGCACTAAACTTTCAAAAGTAGCCCAATCTGGCAACTCTGTAGCAAGCCTATAGTATGCTCAGTGTGCATGTCACCATTCCCCACTGACCAACACTCAAGCTGAGAAAGGGGATTTCCCGAATTGCAGGTCAAAACTCGATTGGTCGTAAGTGCAAGTGGTCGTTAAGCAGATAGGTCGTAAAGTGAGGAGTACCTGTATTGCTTTTAAGTAGTTATTTTAACTTAAGTTTTATTATTAAACTGTTTTAGTTCTTTTATAAAATAGTAAGCTTTGAATACTGATATAATTCTTGTACAATAAGTGTGATATTTACAACTTTAAGAATAAAATATACATATATTGCTGTTAAATATTTTGAATATCAGCATTAACTATCAGCAATTTCTATCTAATAATTCATCATTTTCTATATTAGAATTTTTTATGCAAATACATAGTTTTATTAAAAAGTTATCAAATAAATAAATGGAAGTAATATATTTCCAACATAAGCACATCATAATAAGCACATGTAATACGGAAAATATATCAGCTAAGTAAGGTGATCTTTATTTGGAAGTAATATATTTCTTTTCTTTTTATTTATAAAAAAACAACTCATTATTAAACTGCCTTTTTTTTATAAATGGCAATATCCTTGCTTTATCATATTGGCAGTTTGCAAATTGTATCTGCAAAACATGATAGGCTATTCCTTTATAATTATTGTTGGAAAAATGTAAAAAATTCTTATATTCTCTTGTTAATCTGGAGAGCTTATTGTTTATGCATAAACTTTCTGACATCCAGAATAAATCAGAAATTTTAAAAACAATTATATGCAGTATATCAGAATTTCAAAGGCAAACATTTTGATAAATTAGTATTTAAAATTAAGAACAAATTTTATAAAGAGTAGGACAATAAATATAAAAATGTAAATACACCCAAAATCATGGCAGAAGAATCAATAATGTTTTATGGAGTTTCATATGGCATAATGCTCTCAGAAATAATTTTCACATTAATTTGAAATGATAAACAGCCTAAAGACAAACTAAGAAAAAGTGGCATATAAAATGTACTTTTGAAAGACAGCAATAATGCACATACAATGAAATATATAGGGAGAACTGATAAAAAAAAAAATTATAAAATAGGATTGTGCATCATAGAAGCAACATCATAGTGAACTGCCAGAACATTGTATTAAACCAAAAAAACCTATGATAATTGTCAAATCATCTGCAAGCAATAATCACTGATATTGCTTGCAGATGATCAAACATAAATCATTGAAATCTAAAACAGTTATGCTATTATCATATACTCTTCACTTTTTCTTAAATATAGTCAATAACAGTTCAAGAGCTCATTAAAGTGAAAAAGAAATTTTTATTACCGTAGAACTTTCGGCTTTAGTAAGCCATCTTCAGCGGTTGATTTTAACAAAAAGAATAAACCATTAGAATACAATTTAAAATTTGAAAAATATAAACAAATTGTTTATATTTTTCAAATTTTAATTGTTTATATTTTTCAAATTTTAAATTGTATTCTAATGGTTTATTCTTTTTGTTAAAATCAACTGCTGAAGATGGCTTACTAAAGCCGAAAGTTCTACGGGTAATAAAAATTCTTTTTCACTTTAATGAGCTTTGTGACTGGTTATTGACTAAAATCATTGATATTGTTCTATATGATGTATTAGTAGATTTTTGAAAAAACTCAATGTTAACAAATATCATATCATCAACAAAGTAAACAATGTTAGAGATATTGAAACATTAAAAGATAATGGAAAAATCTTAATTCAACAAGGACATAAATTTTTTTTTTATTTTATCAAGTTATTTAAATTTTATATACAGGGTGCGTCAGCTAAATCCGGACAAAATAAACAATTTAATTAAACAAAATTTTATTTAACAAAAAGAATAAAATTATCAAAATTATCATTTGCACATTAATTTGGGATTCCTTTAGATTAAAATTACTCAATGTAATTCCCTTCTGCCTCGATCCTTGACCGGAAATGATGACATGCCCTGCGCAACGCGTGCTTGTCCAAGTTCGAAAACGCTGCTTCAATAATGGACTGGAGAGATGCCACATTAGGATGTCTCGACCTATTAGAGACCCTTTCAACAACGCTTCATACATAATAGTCCAAAGGATTCAAATCTGGACTGTTAGGAGGCCAGAATTCTTTAGGAAGCAAGTTGCAGCGAGCAACTCTCTTTGTTTTAGCGGCATCAGACAGCATCTGTCGTACTTTTATGACATAGGACTTGTACCGTAGGTCCTCTTCCCCAATTCGACGCATTGTGGCCTCACTCACACCCAATGTTTTTGCCAATTACCTGAGAGATTGTCCTGGGTCCTCTGAGATGAGCTCTTGAGTTCATCGGACAACTTCCGGTGTCTTTGACGATCTCTCCCTGGAATGGCTCTTCCTTGCCAGGTTGGCAGAACCTTCTTCAGACTTCTTGAAGCCGCATATCTAGTAGCAACATCATAAACTGTCGATCTTGGATAGTTAAAGAACCAAATTATTTCAGAAGGTGAACGTCCAGTGCAAAGGCCTTCGATTATCGCAGCTCTCCGATTATATTCTGCACTCGATCTTAACTAATCAGCTATTTTGTACTTATCCTCAAACGCATCATCTATCTGGCTTACTAAAACATCAGCAGCATCATAGCGCTGATGTCAAATATGGCGGGAAATTCAATTTGAAATTTGTCCAGATTTAGCTGACGCACCCTGTATATAAAATGCAAAGCCTTTAGCAGTCAAAAACTTTAGCACTTGGCACCTTTTATCTGTTAATATTTATTTGTTTAAATATTTATATTTGTATAATTTTAATTTTTTATTTTGTAATTATTATTCAATACCATATAATATGATTTAAATTAAGTATAATGTTCTATTCTTTTTGGTTATTCTTTGTAAGTGATGAAGAACTTTGTCTAAAAGTATTATTAAAGATAAGTTTTCATTATTTGGTCTTATTAAGAGTTTGTTTTATCATTCTTTATTTCAAAACCTAGTTTATATTTTGTATCTTATAATTAGCTATATTAATAAAGTATTTTTTACATTTAGATGGCAATTATATTTAGATGAAATTGATACATTAAATATAATCATCTTCTAAATGCAATTGCTATTCAACAGAAAATAATCTATTAATATAACTGATGATAAGACATTTCTGCATGAATGGCAACTATGTATATCTAATCATTATGTTATAACATTTACAATGAAATTGAAATGTTAATTTCATATTACTGTATGTAATTTTTTATTATGAATTAACTTGTTATTTTTATGACAAATGTATACTTATAGTGATATAAGGGAGGTGTTTAACATAGTGGTTTTAATGTATGCAACACAGATGACATAATATAAGATTCCAATTTGCTTGACACACACTTTTTGGATACACACTTTAGATTGGAAATAGCTTGATCTAGTGGTATGTTAATGAAGATAAACATTTGATTTGTCCAATAGTACTGTAATGATTTAATTAAATATGCTTTTGACCCTCTTTACACATGATTTTGTGACTAGTTTGTGAACTGTAATAGAAATTCAGTTTTGTTCTATAAAGAAATTTTTAATTTTAAATATGAAAGTAGCCATTTGGAGCAATGACATTTAACACTATTTTTTATAATATTAATATAACAATTAATTATCAATAGGATAAAATTATCATAATTATTACAATGATGTTAATTGTACATATGTATCATATGATAGTTAAATATTCCCTGCCTTGCAGGGAATATTTAACTATAATAACATATACATATTTAACAATATATATATATGTTACTTACACTATTGAATCACACAAAGAATATTTATTGTAATGAACTCTGAAGTGAAGAAATAAAATTTAAGTATTTCTTATTATATGTGATTTCATATTTTCACTATAATGCAATTCCAAGAAAATAAAAACTGGTTCAATCACCAGTCAGCAAGATGATTGACTGCAAGCATGCTTCAATTCCATCTGGAGGACCTAAGTTCAATTCTAGTTCCATGATTTCAGATTCTTAAGGAGGAATCCAGGTTTAACTTTAAACCCTATTCTTCAGCTGATGGCTGACAACATCACAGATGTTAGACAGATGATTGCATAATAAAGCAATGGCTTATCATGTGAAGGATCCAGGTTCAATTCTAGGTTCATATTTCCAGACTTTTTAAGGGGTATATAAAAAACTTCACAGGGAAAATGAAAAAGCTGCTATTATTATTTCTTTAAGATAGCTAAAAATATTCTATCCAACAACCAGAGCTTCTTGATTGGTGGACATTAATTGATTCTAAATTATCTTTTTCTCTAAGAAATGAAAAAATGATGATTCTAACAAACTTGTAAACATCAAAGTATATTCATCAGCTGATACATCACAGTATATATGATAATTATAGTATCAACTGATTAATTAGCTGTATTCATCATCTAATAATGAGCTGATTCATCATCTAATTAGATGATGAATCAGCTCATTAATTGAATAAAATTTAAATGCATTCTTCAAAATTTTTTCATAGTTATTTTTTATTTTTGGAATACAGTCTTTCCCTGATTTACATAAATTTGACTTTATGTAAAATAATTTTTCCATAATTTCTTTTAATTTTTTCAGATAATATAAAGAGCTACTGTATTTGTAGGTAACAAGTTCAAACATGTTAGTTTACATTATTAAAACTTCATATTACTTGATTTATTTATGTTTTTGTGTATTATTTGTTCATCTTAAATATTGCATTACTTTGTATGATATTGTTCCATGTGACATTATCTCATTTTCATTCATGGAACAATATGGTGACAAAACATTGTATAGGTGCAATCGTTATAGTCACCAAGTTCCAGAAGTATTTACTCCAGAATTTTTGTTAAAAATTATTTTTCTGACTAATATAAAATTAAACTTGTGTAAAGTTATGAAAAATGTAACTCTTATGTAAGTTGGGGAATGGCTATATATATATATACATCCAAGGTCCCAGAGTAAAAAAAATATTGTTTGGCTAACAGGACATAGTGGACATAAACTGCCATAGGATATATTTAGACATGAAGCTGATATAATCTATAAAATAATATTGTACATATCAAACTTACATCACAGTAAACATAAGTACATACACTTGCTGTACATATTATTATTTTTTTATTTATTTAATTGTTACATCAATCTCGTGTTCCCAAAGATTACACGAGAAAATTACAAAAACAAAATTTTTCAAAAAAAATTTTTTCTTTAACCATTATAATTATTCCAAACATTATGTAGTACTTTATGTATCTTATTCAAAAAGTCCACTAAAATTTTAATCTTCACTTCATCCATCAACCAGGAACGAACCTCATCAATATCCTCTATCCTTGCCACACCAAATCCAATGTGTCTTAACCTTGCGAAAACTCCGCATTCCAACAACACGACACACCGATTGTACCACATCTTCCCCACAAAAACACAAATTCGAGTCCATCACCTGAAATCGGCTAAAGTATTCACCAAAGGCACCATGTCCAGATAAAAATTGAGTAACCACAAAAGTCGGATTTAACAGTTTACAATCCAATCTAGAGTAAACATTTGGGAAGAACATTTTTGTCACAGCAGCTCTATCTGAAATAACATACCTCCTATTCCATAAATAACTGGTATAATTATTAACTAAATTTTTTATATAAGTTTTACTTGCCTTTACAAAATCCACTCTCCCTCCTAATCCTGAAGCTCTCTTTGCCTGAAAATCGGCATTTTCATTTCCAATATTACCACTATGTCCATGAATCCAAGAAAAATAAATATCCATACCATAGACATCTCGTAACTTAACTATTTTGTGAATAATTGCAAACTGTGTATCATTCAACCGTTCCCTACACAGTGAATCCAAGGCTGCTCTGCTATCAGAACAAATTCCAAATTTCCGTTCACATTCCCATTCTCCACAAATTCTCCAATCCACCGCTCCATCAATGGCAACCATCTCCGCTTGAAAGCTGTTACAATATCCTTCCAAAGTAAAAAGTTTTTCACCAATGATTATCTCATTCCTATAACACACAATAGCTGCACCAACTCCCGCACTTAATCTACTCCCATCAGTGTATAACACTATCTCACAATTCCAATCCTCACAATTAACAATTCTAATTCCATTTATCAATGAGGGATTAAAACTCCTAAATATATTCTTTGACTCAACCTCTTTTATTCC